>JBAMCJ010003331.1:0-205057 GCA_037075205.1 Drosophila prostipennis | reverse complement strand
TTAATTTTTTTGTAAAAAATTGTGACCCTACCCCTTATAAAAAACGCAAAAAATCATAATCGTGTTTTTTGGCACAAAAATAGCAGTATTTTTGGCGTAAAATTAGAAAAAAACTAATTAGTTTTGCGAATAGATTTTTTAGGTGGGAAAAGAAGGGTCGGATCTTTGGACAAAAATGTCGGTTTTTTATTCTAACTTAAAAAGTGAATAAAGAGTGAATAAAAAGTTAGAATATACAAAACAATAAAAATAAAAATCTTAAATAACTTTATTTATTTTTCTCTATTGTGCTTTATTTTGTTTAACACAGTATATCTTAAATCCACTAGATTTCTCCCTGTCTCTTCTTTTAGTAATCATTTATTTATCGCATATGAATGCGCACACATATGCTTTGGTTCTATTGTTCTTTCGCCTCTTTTGTTTGCCTCAGCCTTCTTAGTCTTGCTTATCTGTCCCACTAGTTTGGGACTCGGATTCGATCGGCTATCGTTTGGATCCTCTGGCGAAAAGTGCGATAACCCAATGTTTACAGCGGGTATTTTGTTTGTTTATATTCCCTGGCTGCTCCGCTTCTAATCATCGTCCGAATCCGACTCGCCGTGCAACTTGCAGAGTCGAGAATTGCGGAGGGTGAGCGCCCCGATCCGCTCGTTGAGATATTCGATCTCATCCTGGTACACCCCCGTCTCGTACAGCAGGTTCTCGTACTCCCTCATGATGCCCGCGTAATCGGTGCTGCTGCTCGCGTTGCTGCTGTTGTTGCTGCTGCTGCTGCGACTGCTGTCGCTGTGACCTTGGCTCCGATTTCGCCCACTTCCACTCCCGCCGCCACCCTGCGCCGCTTCGGTGTCCGGCGACTCCTCAAAGTTCAGATAGAGCTGGAAGTACGTGGCATCCTCGCAGCGGCAGATGGGGCAAGTTCTCGATCTGCAAACGGATTTTCTTATAAACAATTCTCCGAAGCAACACCCAAGGTCTGCGATCTAAGGTTCAATAAACTTCGGGGAATTCCCCTAAAACAAAGCCCCATAAGCAGCTCGTTCTGATAAGCGTTGCCTATGATAAAATTTAGCGAGATGTAAATGCTATTAGATGTTGATAAACTAAGATGATATATTTGATGTTTTTGAAGATTTTCTATTCAGTATTTAGTATTTTGTGCACTTGGGTATCATTTTAGATCCGAACAAAGTCTTTATCAGTTGTTAATTTCGTTGTTGTTTGTTTGAACCATCAGTATTTCGTTTACGGAACAGGGACACTTCACTTACTGCTCCCGCCAGCGGTCCAGGCACTCCTCGTGGAAGACATGGCCACAGCTGCCGGCGTGTACGTTGTCCGAGGTGCGATACCGCTCCGAACAGATCGTGCAGATCACGTTGTTATAGCTCATTCCGTTTCAATTTTGCTAATTTGCCAATTTGATTCGATCCGATTCGATGCGATCGCCCGACGCCGTGTTATACTGCTCGGCCGGTGGCAGCGCACTGAATGCAACTCGCTGGAACGAGCGTTTTGCTGATAAGCTGGGTCCACCGTTCACCCCTCGGCGTCACTCCCACTCCCCCTGCACACCCCCTGCACTCCCCTGTTCCCCAGCTGAGCCACCTTTCGTACCGCCCCATAAAAGTGGGAAATACGAGCCGCCAAATTGGGTCAGCGATGGCCTACGCCCAGCTTAGATATAGATATGCAGCCTCTTCTTGGTCCCAGCGATGAGATAAAAGCTCTATTACAAATAACATGTACTCCATTATGTGGTTTCTACTGATAGCCACCATGCGATTCGCCATACCCAATTCCCAGAATTTTGCTGACTTCAGGAATAATAATAAAACGTCGGTGATAAATTACAAGTGTTGTTTATTTATGTAAACATTTATGTTTATATTCATATTCGATTTGCTTCTATCGTCTTTCGCATGGAGTGCTCGTGGTGGACTAACAATAGGTTCATTTACAAAGGCCTACGTTGGAATGGAATGTTTATGTTGAGAGTAGTGAACGTAATTTAAGGGAAGGACTTTCGGTTCAAGTAAAAGTATAGTAGTATAGTAGTATAGGGGATATAGATAGGTAGTGGAGGGGTTAATACTAAGCGTGAGCGACCATAAATATCTACAATCTACAACTATTACTAAGTAGTGTCAGGTGTGATAGGATTTCGAAAAGTTAACTGATCCAGACATTGGTCAAAGCGATATTGGGTTTTCGATTGGGGTTGAATAACAGTAACAGAATAGAGGTGAACTTGTGTCACTTGAAACGAAATAGATGCGTAGCTATACTGAAGAACTTAGAGATAGTGTAGGTTTAAATTTAAATTTTAAACAAAGTTTAGCAACGGTCAAGTTTTACAGTTTGTAATTTTTGGCATACATTAAAGTGGGAGATAGGAAATACAGCAGAATCTAAAGGGTAATAGTCTATGGCACAATTTCAACGCCCACTCTTCGCTATTTGGCAAATACTAAGTATCAAACTACAATATCTATAGAACAAATTGCTTACGATATGGGAAATGCGATATTGAACTACATACAACATCATTCTCCGGAGAATTCTCCCCTTTTTTGCTTTTTTCGAAAGTTTAACGAACGATTTGCGATATTCGCCACCCAGTCTGCGATATATCGATCTAAAATGCCTGGCATATATTCTTTGTTTATAACGAAAGTAGTTTTGTGTCTTCTTTGATTTTCTTTTTGGAATTAAAGCATTTCGTTAGTCTTTTGGGAACTTCATCTTGGCCGTCAGCTTGGAGCCGGAAATGGAGACGGTTGCAGATGTGTTGGCCAAACCGGAGTTTGGGTTTTCCGGGGCTGCCGGTGCTGCCTGTGCTACGTTGGTATTACGTTCCGCGTAGGATTGGTTTCTCTTCGGGCTGTCGACATTCATGTAGATGTGCGGAGTCGTCGTGGTCGTCGGCTTTGCCTGGCTGCTCCCTGCTGCTGCCGCTGTCCCTGCTCCACCACCTGTTGAGGCCATCATGGAGAGCGGATGCATTGGGGGTGAGGGCGGGGGCGGTGCCGGCGTGCTGGGCGCCGACGTTGCCGGGGGCGTGGGCGGCAGCTCCTCCTCCTCCAGTATTATGTCGTCGCCCACCATCGTAATGCGACGGATCGAGGCCGACCCGCTCCCCAGGGAGCCAACTCCCGGACGGTAGATGGAGCTGCTGCTGATCCCGATCCCCAACCCCGGATTGCTGCTGCCGTTGAAGCCGCTGTTGCTGTAGGAGTGATTGTTCTTCTTGAGCGGCAGTCGGAGACTGGAGCTGTTGCTGCTGCTGCTTCCGTTGGGCGTCGCCTGCAGGACTGAGGGGGGCGGGGGCGTAGCGGTCGGCAGCGGGAGATTTGACTTGCTGATCAGATCCGGCGGTCCCCTGGACAGCATCTCCAAGGCCTGGGCTTGATGGCTTTCCGGCGGCGGTGGTGGGCTCTGCACCGTTGGCGTTCCCGACGGAGTGCCCGTTGGAGTTCCTGTTCCCGTTCCCGTGCCCGTTCCCGTTCCCCCCGACATCTGGGAGACGATGGTGCGGCTGTGGTTGTTGCTCAACCCGGTATCTTTCCATTTCTCTGAAACGAAGAATGACCGTGACTTAGTGCATGTAGCTCAGCCACTGGCGCCCGAGCAGGGCACGTACCTGCAGCGCTGCTGGCGCCGTTGGTCTTCCCGAAGGGCAGGAGCAGGCGGGCGGGCTGGCAGAAGACGACCGTCTTGTAGGCCTTGCGGTACTGCTTGTTCATGATCACGTAGATGATCGGGTTGATGCAGGCGGAGAGGTAGAGCAGGATGTAGCTGCAGATCTGCAGACTGGGGTGCTCCGCGTTCTTGTCGGCCACCTTCACAATGGTGATGGGCAGGTAGCAGACGACGAAGGACAGGAAGATGGCCAGCACCATTTTGGTGATGCGCCACTCGTTGCGCTTGGCCCGCACCTCGCGCTGGTCCTTGACCCTCGTGGGCTGCTGCTTGCCACTGGGCGCCGTCTCGGGCACGTCGACGGAGAAGCTGCTGCTGCTGTCCGAGGAGACGCGGTTGCTGGGCTGGCACTCCGCCACCGAGGGCAGGCCGGCCCCCGATCCCCCGGTGCTGGCCAGCGGACGCAGGTTGTTGGGTATCGAGTTCTGCTTGGTGGCGTGCCGCTTCAGGCGCTGCTCCGACTTGTGGACCACCCAGAAGATCTTGGCGTAGCAGGCGATGATCACCAGGCAGGGGATGACGAAGGCGGTGATGAACAGCGTCGTCTTGCTGCTGTGCCCGTGGCTGTCCTCCATGATGGAGCAGGTCTGCAGGCGGGAGTCGTAGCCAAAGCGACCCCACTCGCCCAGCAGCGTGGGCAGCTGCATGCCGTAGGAGAACAGCCAGCAGGCGGCGATCATCACGGCGATCCAGTGGCGCTTGTAGATCCTGGCGTACAACCCATGGTGGGTGATCATCACGTAGCGGTTGATGGTGATCATGGCGATGCACAGCAGGGACACCCCTATGTTCCCGTACTGGATGAAGGGAATCAGGCGACACAGCACCTCGCCATGGCGCCAGGTTCCCTGGATGAAGCGCAGGCCCTGGAAGGGCAGGACCAGGGCGCAGAACAGCAGATCGGCGATGCAGAGGCTGCAGTGGAGGTCAAGAGGTTAGCTGGTCCTTAGCTTGGGAGTTCGCGAATGATAACTCACCTGATGATGAAGGCGGCAGCCACATTCCGCACCTTGGGACACTTCAGCAGGGCCACCACGGTCAACAGGTTGCCGCAAATGCCAACGACCATTATGAGAAAGGTCATGACCGCGGCAAAGGTCAGCAGCGACTGCGTGAAGCTGCAATGATATAGCTAAATTAACATTTCTCCAATATCAGTATTTGACCTCCGATCGATGGCGTTTCCACCGCCTATCTCAAAGCTCTCACAGAAGAGGTCCGCCCAGTCTAAGATCTCGCGACCTTTGGCTATCACCATATCACTAGACTGGCTTCCGCTGGCCACTTACTACTCGCAAGAATCGAGCGTCTTTGTCAGTCGGCCGGCCGGCGATCACCACTGGTGCAATGGAGCGCGTAATATTAACGATCTCTTATCGGACCTCTCCCCAGCCGGGGGCTATAATTACCCAGTGGCCGCTGATAGCTACATCTCACTTGGCACCCACTTGAGGCATCGTCAACACAACCACAGCTCACATCCCACAGCCCACAGCCCAACTCACCCGCTTTCGTCCGCCGGCGGAGCCACAGCTGTCGTCAGTGCCTCCAGGGGGGGATAGCCATTGCCGTCCAGGCTAATAGTTGTCTCGTCACTCATTCTTCTGGAAGAGAGAGGTGGAGAAGGGAGAAAGGAGAAAGGGGCTTCATTAGAGTGCTATCCAATTAAAGATGAGAGATAGATAGACCTGGGAAAAAGTTGGATCCCATTTGAGACTAACGCATCGTAAAGATCGTGATATAGTGGCCTTAGATCGGGATCTTTAAGATTGTGAGTAAGTGTCATCAAATGGAGGATTGCCCTTATTAAGATTGATGCACTCTTCAATCAAGTGATTTCTCTTCACATGATTCATTTGCACTTCCTAGAACAAGCTAAAGCTGTAGAATGAAACACTGTCTGATGAACAGACTCAATGGTAACGAAAACGATTACTCGGTTAAATAAAATTCAACAGTTATCACAACAATTATTGAGTCTTAACCAAATATTCCCCTGTTTTTTAATTATGTTTGAGCTACACTTTCTTCTCGAGTGCGATGAACTTGAACGTTATCAACGTTGACAAAATCACGACAATCAAGGTTATCAGTTGGTTGGCAAATGTTTGGGGGCTGTTATGGAATCAGTTCCGGTTTCTTAAGTCCAGTAAGCCAGTAACTGATGATGGATCGTTGGTTTGGGATCTCGCATTCCTCTTTCTTATTCCTATGTTTATTCCTTGGGTGATTCATTGTATGTTTGCAATGCAAGGATTAACTTGAAAAGGGTCACGCAATGGAGATAAGAAGGATTTAGAAATGGCTTAAGATATCTCAGGGATGTTAGGTTACGACTAAGAGATTTTTATGAGTTATGATGCGCGCTTTCGTTTTGTAAAACTGAGATCACCGCCAATTAAGCTCTTATCTCACTCACTTTATAGATTTATCATACACTTGCTTTTTATCGAGGAAATAATTCACTCGATAAAAAAGGATTTTGAGCTTGGGACACTTAAAAAATATTTCCTTGTAACTAAGTAAATATTGGCGTAAGGGAGTCTTACTAACTTGCTCCTTATCCAGTTGACCACCACGTTTGCTGCTGACCGATCGCCGATCACTGATCTCTGGGCACTGAACACCAATCGCCACCGCCGACAATTGCCAACTGGCTGCGGCAAAGGCGCTTGAGTGGCTCAGGCTCTGGTTCGGTTAAAAACAACAAACTGCCACCGAGTGCTGACTGCACGTTGCGCCGACGCAACACCCGTAACGCGTCACTCGCAACCCGTAAACTACGGGCTACGGCCCGCCACCCGGAGTCCGAGTGGGGCGTGGCACCCCTTCTTCTGTTCCTCTGCTTCTTCGGGATACTATGATAAATTAGTGTCAATTAAATAATTTAAAGAGGTCACACTCGTCTCTGTTTCGGTTTCGGTTCGGCTTCGGTTGCTCGGCGGCAGTAGTTTCAGCGGCATCTGCACCACTTGGGGTGCAAAGATCAGCGTCGAACCTTAATTAATTGAGTGACTGTTTGACTGGTTGACTGTTTGGCGGAGACGGGCGTCTCTGGGCGTCTCTAATGTGCGATGGGATGCGATGAGAAGCAGAAGTGCTCTGTTCTCCGCTCGAGTGGTCGCTAATCGAGACAAGTGTTATGTTCTTGTACCGATCTCATGTATAAATGGAGTGCTTCGATTTAGAAGGGGTTGATTTAAGAAGCATTGAGGCTATAGGGATTGTCGTAGTAAGACAGTCGTACCCAGATTATCGAAGTATATATAAAACCTTTAGTATTCATTTTTTTAAAAGGTTCTTTAGAGTACTTCTCTTTTTGATCTTTCAACTTTAATTTTTAAGTCTGTCTTGATTTACCAACACCTCTGTTAAAACCCAAAAAGTTGTATTCGCCGTGTATAACTTTTGCTGAATTATTCTAGTCAGTTTCGCAGTTTACATATTTTAAAGTTAGTTTTTAATAATGGGAAAATGTATTGTTGATTCAAGATCCGAACATCTCTGCTCGCAGCTGAATCACTTTAATCTTGATTGTGTAACGAATTTAATTTCTGTGTACTCCCTCCCCTTCCCCGTTTGCGTTTTTAACCCTGTCCAGGTCATGGCTGCCGTTTGGCATGGCGCAATGGGGCGTATACGCAATCTGTCTGGCCCGCTTTCTTCTACGAATTTAGAATATTCCCGTTATCTTATCGGCTCAAAACGGTACATACCTGGTTGAATTTGGTAATCCTCGGCGATTCTAACGATCGCCTCGCTCAGTGCTCTCTCCTTGCTTTCTCCGCTCTCCCCGTTCTCCGCTCTCTCCTCTAATTCTGCGTCCGTTCCGTTCCCTTATCAGTGGTCAGGAGGAGGTGGCGGCGGTGGTTAGTGGGTATGGGTATGGGTAATGGGGAAATCGAAATCGCTTGTTTATTTATTTTCTGCTCACGTAATCGAAACTAGTGCAGCTGCGATCTCTGCCTCACTTCTCCCCTGTCTTTCTCCACTCTTCACTCTCCACTCCTCAATCCTCTCCGACTCCAACTCCAACTCTTCCTCTTCTTCGCCCAGGTTGAGCGAGGTGAGTGAGTGAGTAATGCTGTGAGCAATGTAAACAGTTTACGGCATTCGGCATTCACTGGGGTTATTCATTAATCGTTGTGCTTTCTGTTGTTGTTGCTATTGCTGTTGCTGCGGGGACGCCACTGAAGCTGCTTCTTTTTATTTTTATTTTTGTTATTGCTATTGCCGTTGGTGATTCAAAAGCCGCCCCGGCTTTCATGACTAATACTTTTGACTCGCGAGATCAGGTAGAGAATAAAAGGGTTACAGGTTGCCCCAACTCAGCACACGACATTATCACAAGAACAAAAAATTAAAGAAATTAAAAAAAGGGCACACGCTCGCGATATCTCGAATGTCACTCGAATCGAATCGAAATCGGAGTTGCTTTTTAATTGTTTACTACTCGAGTTGCGTGAACAATCCGAAGTGGTCGAATGTAACGGACGAATTGCGTAGCGCCTGCGTTCTCGGATTGGATTGAATCGGATCGGATCGGGTCGGATCGTCTATAACAATAACATAACTGCCGGATCGAGTGCAGTTCGTCGAGTGCGGGCAGAGCAGCGCGAGTTGCGAGTTCCGAGTCGCGATATTGCCAGTTGACAAATAGGAGCCCCTCTCACTCTCACTCTCGGCCACTGTCTAACTGTCTCTCTGCTGTCGTCCAGGGGCGTGGGCGGTCTGATTTCCAGGGGGTATTCCAACACCCGGGGGTGGGAGATTATGTTTAAGTTACAGCAACTCACCTTCGACAGTTTCACCATTGAACAAACATTCTTTCTAATAACACAGAAGCACTTAAATCCTGATCCCCCTTCGCTCTGCCCCTGATCTGCCCCCATGACTTGGCGCTCTTGGCTGCTCTCTCGCTCGCTCACACTCCCGCACTCTTGCCCGCCGCGGTGGAGAGACAGTGCGACAGACAGGGACAGACAGACAGACGGACGATCGGCCATCTGGCGATCGGGGGGCGGGTGTGGGGTGGGTTAGAGCAGCTCGAATGCTCAATGATTGCCGATCCGATGCCTATCGCAGATATGCCGCTTCTCCTCCTCCTCCCCCTCTTCCTCCTCCCACTTCTTCCTCTTCTTATTGTGCCCCACAGAAGCAAATGTGCAACAGCGGCAGCAGCAACACGAGGAACAACAACGCGTTGCAGCAACAACTGATAAGGCTTCATGTGTCTGCATTCTAATGTTTACACAATTGGACATTCGACATCGATCGAGGCGATCCCAGATACACTGAAAGAAATGTCAGGAACGGGAGTTCGGTTTTTGACTTTAAAATGGGTTAAATAAGTATGAAATCACTTCATTTAATTCATAAAATAAAGAACCAAAATAAAAGCCTTACATAGTAATTGCAGAAACCAATACCTTGCGATTAAATTGAAATTCAGTGTAAAGGGTTTCAAATTAAAATGTAATTCCCAAGTAATAGCACCTAGCTAATAGCTAGGATCACATTTTTTCCCGTGCAGATATCGAACTGAAGACGTAGCGATTTGTGTGCACTCGCTTTGTTTGTTGTTTGCTGCGGATTGTGTGAAGAACATGATAGTTTATGGTTTATGGCTATCTAAACATAGGCCCGTGCGTGTGCGTATGCGTTTAAGTACGCCGGAGAAGTTTACATTACTCTGGATTCGAACCAAGGATCGCGACGAGGGGGGGCGGACGTCTATTGGCGTTCGATTCGTATGCACAATCACATATACAACAGTCGGGGAAGCTTTAGTTTCCACTTTAGTGCCCATTCCGTAGGCATTTCCACGTACAGCAGGAGACGAAAAAATAGCAGACTAAACAATTACAATCATTTGAGAGAGTAATTGAAGAACCGAACTTGGTTACCCATGAAAAGTCCTGTAAATAAAATAGGTATAAACAAATAAATGCACTGCAGTTCCTAGCATTGCACTTCCTACAAAATTTACCCACTTCTAGGGCTTTAAAGGTTAACAATTACCAGTAATTAATTGAATTCGATATGGCGCTATAGTTTCCCCTGAAACTGTATGTTTTCTGTGTAGTCTGCTGCAATTCCCGGACTACTGGCCTGCATGAAAACAAACAACGAATTCGTATTCGTGCCGTTGCCAAAGAGTTTTCCCCGAACCGAACCGCTTGTTTTTCCTTTTCAAAAGGCAGCGATACGATACTCAATTTGCCCAACAGACGACCCGCACTCTGACCCCCAGAAAAGTGGAAAAGTAGAAAAATAGAGAGAATGGACTTGATTAATTAAGACTACGTTCGATCCAAACTCTGACGTCGGTCGACCCCAGTTTGACTCACTTTCCCCGAAGGGTTATGGGGGCGCAGGGGCGCAGAATATTACTATGTAGCAATGACTCAGAGTCCGTGGCCCGTGAGTGTGTTTTTATTGCTCGCATAGATTCGATCTATGCACAGGGTACACATGCGAACACTATAATTCCGAGTGAGTCTCGCACAAGTTTCTAGCTGCTAGTTCCCCGATCCGAATGGATGCTGCCCATTTATTATCCAGAAAATTGCCAGAGGAAACTATGCACCCACACACACACGCACCGCCGAGAACCGAAAAGTTTTCAGTTTCGAAAATGCCCGGAGAGGTGCGTACGCCCGAAATCAGGGCTGCGATAGGAACTAATTCACGAGATCTTTTGGCATTGTAAAGGTATCGCATCAATCGAGAACACATAAAACGGAAAACGGAAGGTGCGACTAAAATAGAATTGTAAAAATAAACAAACTCTACAAAAGCACGTTTTCAATTATGTTTACCCAACTGACAAACGTGACTATATTAGCAATTAAGCTTCGATTTTCCCTCCACCGAATGACTGTTTCAGATGTTTCTGATGAGCACAACATTTTAAAGGAGTGTATTTATGGTTTCTTCTGACTTTCAACTGTTATTGAACCTTAGGGCCTAAGTTTTTTTTGAAATAGTTCAAGTAGCCCTGGTTTTGGTATTTGGAAATTCCAAAAAACGGCAACAACAGCAACATGATCCCGTCAGAATATCGACGAAAGTTCGGCGATCGGGGCGGTGGGCGGTGTGGGTTCCATGGGGTAGGGGGTGGGGGTGGCGGCGAAAGAAACAACACCGAATAGGAACAATGTAAACAAAGCGCCCATTCCACAGGCAAATTACCAAATTACCCGATGATGAAGTCAATTGTTGTATACAATAAAAATGTGTGTTGTTGCTGCTCCGCTCAGATATTCTTTTGTTTTCCTTTTTCCGAAAGTTTTTCTAGTTCGCCCGCTGTTCAGTTCTGTTCAGTTTTTTTTTCAGTTCTTTTTTCTCAATATTTTGTACGCTTGGCTGGCGGCGGCTGCCTTCGGGCCCACTTTTTGGTTTTTGGGTGGGAACAATGTGGATGTGTGAATGCGGAGAATTCAGTTTTAGTACAAATTCGGCGCAGGAACGAGCAACGCGCCCTCTCGCCGACCACAAAGTGCCACAGCCACGCGATGTTCCCACCCGGCCAAAATCCGAATCCGATTCGGAACCCGCTTCAGAGTCCGCTTCCGCTTTCGGTTTCAGTTCCGGATGCCTATCTCGCAGTCCATCCCCATCCGCAGGACCTGGGCGATAGCATCGACCTGGACGTGGACCTCAGCCTGGGTCTGGCGGACGGGGGCCGGCAGGTCCTCTTCGAGGGCTACTCGGACGAGCTGCTGACCATCGCCTGGGTGGCCTGCATCGTGTTCATCATCGTCGGCGTGCCCGGCAACCTGCTGACCATCGTGGCCCTGTCGCGGGGCCGCCAGACCCGCAACTCCACGGCCATCTTCATCATCAACCTCTCCTGCTCGGACCTGCTCTTCGGCTGCTTCAACCTCCCGCTGGCCGCCTCCACCTTCATGGAGCGGGCCTGGACGCACAGCGACCTGCTCTGCAGGCTCTTCCCGATGCTGCGCTACGGCCTGCTGGCGGTGTCGCTGCTCTCCGTGTCGCTGATCACCATCAACCGGTACATCATCATCGCCCATCCCAGGCAGTATCCCAGGTGAGATCTGTCTATCTATTGTGCAATTCCATAGAATGGTATTGTATTTCTTGCCTGCCTTTGGTAACTTCCCACTTAATCCGTTGAGTCCCACGCACTTCCCATGGATTCTCTGCACTTAGATAAACATTAGGTGTTTATAAAAAGGGGATATGGGGGTTTTTTAATTTACTAGCAGAGAGAAGATTATTAACTTTAGTCGGGTCAACGAGGTCATTTTATTGCTATTTGATGAAGGCAGTACCACTATATCTTTTACTATAGCCCTGTTAGAAGATCCCCTGATTCACGGATTACCTTTTCACTTCCCTCACTTACTTACACATAATAGTAATACTCTTTCAGGATCTACCAGCGAAGATACTTGGCTCTGATGGTGGCCGGCACCTGGGTGACCACCTTCTCCATCATGATTCCCACCTGGCGGGGCGTGTGGGGCATCTTCGGCCTGGACGTCAGCATCGGGTCCTGCTCCATCCTGCACGACCAGTACGGCAGGTCGCCCAAGGAGTTCCTCTTCATCGCCGCCTTCATGCTGCCCTGCATCTGCATCGTGATCTGCTACGCCAGGATCTTCCTGCTGGTGCGGAAGGCGGCCATGCGGGCGGGGGCGGGCAAGAGCAACGTGAGCGATGTGACCGTGACCCCCAGTTCCACCACTCAGCAGCAGCTCCAGGCGCAGGCGCAGAAGAGGCCGGAGAAGGTGAGCTCCTCGAGCGGAGAGGCCCAGGAGGCGACACCTGCAGAACCCAGGCCCTTTGTGGTGGAGGAGCAGCTGGCGTACATCGATGACAACGCCTCGGCGGACAGTCTGCCCATCTCGTACAGCATCCGGAGGAGGGACCAGGAGCAGCAGCAGCCCCCGGTGGACGCCAATGTGGTGCTCAAGGAGCGAGAGCGGGACCAGGAGAAGATCAGCCTGGGACGCAGCCAGACGCAGCTGGAGCTGGGCAAGATGGGCGGGTGAGTGGGTGAGCACAGGGTCTCTGCCGGATATCAGCCTTGAAACCTCCTTTTCCAGAAAGAACAACCCCATCACCACCTCGCTGCGCACCTCCTTCACCCGGTTCAGTCCGCGGAAGTCGCACTACGCCTCCATGGGCAACACCTCGAACGCCTCCTCCATCTACCCGGGCCGGATGAGTGCCAAGGACCGCCGGCTGCTCAAGATGATCCTGGTGATCTTCGTGTGGTTCGTCATCTGCTACCTGCCCATCACGGTGGCCAAGATCTGGAAGAGCGCCACCGAGGTGCACTGGTTCAACATCGCCGGCTACCTGCTCATCTACCTGACCACCTGCATCAACCCGCTGATCTACGTCCTGATGAGCTCCGAGTACCGCCGTGCCTACTGGAACCTGCTGCGCTGCCACGGCTCCACGCTCCACGAGTCCCCGAAGCAGCGGAACCAGGCCCACGCCAAGCGGAAGCACATGGAGTCCAATCGCCAGGCGAAGACGTGACTTGGTCCTAGCCCCAGCACCCACTTGGTCCTCCGTCCCAGCAGGATATGATTCACTGTATCTCTATGATGAGTACACCAATACGATCCCCTGATCCATGTGCCTCCAAACACGATTCTAGTCGTCCCTTCCATGCACACAAAGCACACACAACACACAGATCACCATCTATATCCATGTCTATACCCATAGAATGTAGGAACTCCAGAAGCGTATTGCATTTTATACCAAATGACTTTAATATCTGGTTTACATTTGAATTCCATGTTTAAGAACAATCGATGTTTGTTTTAGTTTTGTTTTCTTTTTTTTTGCTTGTCGCTAATTATTGTACCAATACATAATAGATATTATCCATATATGGATATACCCTATCTATGCCCCCAATAAATGCTTCGAATAATTGATATATGTAGTTACGTTGTTCTCATCCACCCAACTCCGAATCCTGAATTCTGAACTCTTAACTCTTAACTCCGAATCTCGAACTCCGAACTCCGACTGTCCTGTCGCGGGGGCAATACAATAGTGTATAGTGTATAGTGTAATCATAAGTAGAGCTATAGCTTAACGCTATTATTATCAATATACATATTGTATATGTCTGCGTGTATGCGTACGAAACTTGGACTACTTAAGGCTAGTAACACAACTAAATCTTCCAATATTACGGTTCGGTTCGGTTAGATTGGTTCCAAAGATGTAAATCTGAATCTGAATCCCAATCCGAATCCGCATCCATATCTGTATAGGTATACGAACTTGTATAGGCTATGTATATGTATTGTATGTGGGTGTATATCGTATATGGATCAAATAATTCATAATTGCGATTGCGAGCTTAATAAAAAGGTGACCCCGACGGCCCCCATTAGTTCGATGCATCCCTATGCCATATATGCCACCTGCTATCCCCGCACCCTCCTCAGACGGACTCCAGGTGCTCCGATATCTCCAGAATGGGACTCTCGCTGAGCGGCTTCACCAGCGACTGCCAGTTAGGTGCGAACAGGCTGAGCACGGGCGCCGATGTCTGGGGAAGAGGGGTGAGGTTACCGGGTGCATTACCATCCCGAGCTATCCTGATTCCACTTACATGGTAGTCCGACTCCAGGCTGTGCCCGTGGGGCGTGGTCGGCTTGCACTTCACCGTGGGCGTGCCCGGCGCCGTGGACGGTGACGCCGAGCAGGATGCCCCGGACACAGCAGATCCTCCTGCGGAACCTCCTCCTCCTCCTCCTCCTCCTGCACCGCCACCTCCATTTGCCGGCGGACCAGGAACCTGATCCGACTGACTGATGTAGGAGGTCTTGAGGTTCATCTGGCTGAAGGCGTGGGCCCCCGGCATGGTCATGGAGTGCTGCAGCCTGGGGGTTCCGCTCCTGGGTCGATCGAGCAGGGCCAGCTCGTACAGCTCGTCGGCCAGGTGATGGTGGTGCTCCGGGGCAGGAGCCGGCGGCGGTGGAGGCGGATGTGGATGTGGATGTGGGTGCCCCAGGCTGTGGTTGAAGTGGTGACTGTGCTGCTGCTGGTGGTGGTGACGGCTGGCCAGCTGGGCCTCCAGGGCGTACTGCTTCTGGAACAGCTGGCGCTTCTGCTGCAGCAGGCGGTGCTGCAGGAGCTGCTGCTGCAGCGGAGGCTTCTGCATCGGCGACATGGGCACGGCCACGCCCACACCCACGCCCACTCCCAGGGGATGGTGCGGATAGAGTCCCGGTGGCGGCGGAGGCGGAGCATAGCAGCCATGGCCATACATGTCCCCGCCCCCAGGAACAGCTTCCAGCAGCAGGGGCGTGGCCTGGTGACCCGCATGGAACAGCGGGTGGCCATGGTGGTGCTGGGCAGGATGGCCGTGGTGGTGGGGCAGCGTCAGCAGAGGATGATGCTTGCCGGGCAGAGCGTAGAATTGACCATTCGGAAATTGACAGAGTTCCTCCAAACCATAGGGTTGGGCATGTGGATGCGGATGGGGATGCGGATGCGGATGAGGATGAGGATGCTGATGGGGATGGTGATGCTGATGGTGATGCTGATGCCCCACTGCCGCCTCCTGCTGCAGCTGCTGGATCTCCAGCCAGCCATGCCGCTTGGCCTGCTCGTAGCGATAGCTTCCGTAGACGCGACTGGTGCCCAGCAGGGAGCCGGAGCTCAGGAGTCCCTGGGCCACCAGGCCATCGCTCGCCCGGCGGCCCTCGCGGAAGTGAATGGGCGAGCGCTTGTCCAGGAACGGAACCCCGCCTCCGTTGGGCGGCGGCGGCGTGGGATTGGGCGTGGGCGTGGAGGCCGAGCTCTGCGGCAGTCCCATTCCCAATCCCAATCCCAGCGAGGCCAGGGCCCCCGGCATGTGGATGCAGGAGTTGTGGCTCCCGTAGAGCGACCGCTCCGACGAGTGCTCCGAGGACATGGCCGCCGGCGAGGCGGAGGCCGGGGTGGGCGTGGCCAGCATGGAGCTGGAGCCCATGCACGAGGGCAGACTGCCCTTGCCGGAGGGCAGGGCGAAGTCCAGGCTGTCGTAGGGCCCGCTGCAGTTGCTCTTGGAGGAGCCGCGACTCAGGTTCTGGCTGAGGCTCTTGGAGTAGCTGCCGGCACTGCCGGCGAGGACGCCGCTGGAGGAGCTGCTGCTGGCGTACGAGCGCATCCGGTGGCTCTGGCCGGAGGCAGTGGCTCCGCCCAGGTGGGTCAGGTCGCTGCTGGAGTGCGAGGTGGGTCCGCTGCTGCCGTTGGCGGCGTTGCTGCCCTTGGACTCCTGGGAGGCGGAGCCCGGGTCGTTGCCCTGGTCCGTCTCGCAGCCCTCGTCCGTGCTGGAGCTGCCCTGCGCCAGGACCTTCTTCTCCTGCCGGCTGGAGGGGCACACAGAGGGTCAGTGACTGGGAGCACCGCTTGGGAGTACCACTCACCTGTCCCCATTTGATTTCGGCTCGTTCATTTCCTGGCCAGAGTCGCCGCCACTGCCATTGGAGCTGACCACATGGCCACGTCGCTTGGCCCGTTGCTGGAGGGGATTGGATTGGTAGTTAGGGATTAGAAATGAGAGATTACTAGACACCACTCACCTCCACGGGCAGCGGGCTCTCCTGGAGGGTCTGGAACAGCTTGCTGGCCTCCGCGGACATCTTGTAGCGGAAGCTCTGGCCGAGATTGGCCTTGGAGTCGAAGCTGCTCGAGCTGGACATGGCCTTTATTGTCTTGCTGCTGTTGTTGATTTCGCCGGGGCAGGAGCCCGATCCCGGAGGTCCCTGGGTGGACGTGGGGGTGGTGGTGGCTCCTCCGGGGGCAGAGGCCTCCCCCTTTGGCGGCGGCTCCTCCTTGCCCTCCGCCACTGCTGTGGACTGGGGTGTTCGGGATTCAAGGGATTAGCTGGGCGATGGGTGGAAATGCGGATCGTGGGACTCACCTGCTGCAGGAGAGCCCGGCAGTCCTCGGTGCTCTGCTTGATGATGTACTCGCTGATGGTCTGGTGGAGCTGCTTGGACGCCAGCGGCACCCCGGGTGCTCCTCCTCCGCCTGGGCCGGCCTGGTCCATCATCTCCCGGCAGCGCAGGTTGGCCAGCGAGGGATTGTGGTCGATGCTCAGCGAAATGGCCACCGGGCGGTGGCTCCGCGGCGAGCTGGAGCTCAGGCTGTGTCGCCCCACCCGCGAGGACGTGGATGTGGATGTGGATGAGCAGTTGGAGGGGGCGGGCGAGGCGGCCGTCGGCAGGGGCGTGTACCGCATGGGCAGGGGTATTCCGGCGGCGTCCAGCTCGACGGCGGGTCCACCTGCTCCTCCTCCGTTGAGGTACCCTGCCAAGTGGGGCAGTGGCAGTTGCAGGGGACCGTACTTGGCGTAGTAGCCGGGATCCGGGACAGTGGGCGAGGCTCCGGCGTGGCCTGTCCGCTCACTCATGAGCACCGTCTGATGGCGGCTAAGTCTTTTGTGGGCCTGATCCTTGGCCAGGATCGAGCTGGTGGATATTGTCTTGGACTGCTGCTGCTGAGGATGCTGGGGATGCTGGGGATGCGGAGGCGGAGGCCCCTGATGGTCGATCTTGGTGCTCTTGTAGAGCATCCGACTGGCGGCCGCCGAGGAGGCGGACGACCCGTTGCTCTGCTCCTTCTTGTGACTCACGCGGTCCTGGAGGAGCAGGTAGATGGCCGCCACATGGTCGTAGGTGTTCTTCTTGAGGCTGGCCCGCGTCTTGTCGGGCCCGATGCCCACGTACTCGGCCATGATGCGCAGGATGTCCTCGCTGGGCTCCAGGCCCGCCTGGCGCTCGGCCCCCAGGTTGAACTTGGCTATCAGGACGTGCTCCAGCAGCTCGGGGCACATCCAGCGGTGCCGCTTGATCTGCTCGATGGTGTAGCGCCGCGTGGGCTCCAGCACGAGCATGCGGCGGATGAGGTGCTCGCACTCGGAGCTCATGAAGAACGGGATGCGGAAGCGGCCGGACAGCACGCGGTCCCGGAGGCTCTGCAGCGTGGATCCGTCGAAGGGCAGGGCCCCGCACACCAGCACGTAGAGCACCACGCCCAGGGACTGGGGATCAGGGGTAGTGGGTTAGAAATGAGAGATCCATGTTCTAGAATACAGACTCACCCAGATGTCGATCTCCGGACCCGTGTACTGCTTGCCCTCGAAGACCTCGGGAGCCGCGTAGGGCGGCGATCCGCACCAGGTGGCCAGCAGCTCGCCCGGCTTGAAGTGATTGGAGAAGCCAAAGTCCGCTATCTTGATGTTCATGTTGAGGTCCAGGAGCAGGTTCTCCGCCTTCAGGTCGCGGTGCACGATGCCCTTCTTGTGGCAGTACTCCACCGCCGAGATGATCTGCCAGAACTTGTAGCGGGCCGCCGACTCGGACATCCGGCCGTACTTGGCTATGTAGTCTGTAATCGATGATAGCGTGATTATTATTATTATTGCAGGGGAAAGCCCTTTGAAAGGCATTATTATAAGGGAAACCCTTTGAATCACTGGAATTCCTATGTTTTTACTAATATTATTTATTTGGATTTCATTTGAATCCCTCGCTTTTCATAGCTTAAGTTCCCTAGTCCAAACATCCAAATACTTCAATAAGTTTTTAAACATATTTCATTATATAAATTTAGATGATCTAACTATAGTTATTTAACCATGTCTTCATAAAGTGAATATGGTATTTAGCGACCACATTAAAGTTACTTAGAAAGATGAATACATATATGACCAAGGTATTATATTCTTATATCTAAGACCTCTTAAAGATGAATACCCACCAAAGATCTCGCCCTGGCTGGCATACTCCGACACTATGTAGATCATATTCTTGGTCTCCATAACCTTCAAGACAAGTACAGCATGTATCATTAGATTTAGGAATCGGATTTGGATCTTTGCCCAAATAGATCTGCTCACCTGGTAGAGCTTAATGATGTGTGGGTGCTTCAGGCGCTTCATGATCTCCACCTCGCGGTAGACCTTCTGGAGGTTCGTCTGGTCCAGCTGCGACTTGTCGATGATCTTGATGGCCACCTCGTTCTTGGTGATCCGATGCCGGGCCAGCTTGACCACGGCGAAGTTGCCCTTGCCAATGGTGCGTTCGATGTCGTAGAAGCCCACGCGCATGGGCTCCTTGAGCTTGAGCAGGTCCTTGCCCGAGACCCCGCCGGGTCCCATCGCCGAGGACGTGGGACTGGGTCCGGGCGTGGAGCTCCCGCCGCTGGCGAAGAGCTTCTGGGCGAGCAGGGCATCCTTGCAGGCCACCAGTGCATCCATCGAGGGAGCAGCAGCACCGGCGTCCAGCAGAACGGAGCTCCGTATGGCCTCCAGCTGGGGGTGTTGGCTCGGCTTCTCCGGAGCCTCCGATTCGGTGTTCCCATTTTGAGGAAGCTGCTCCTGCTTATCCACCTGCTTCTCGTGCTTCTCCTGCGGCTGCTGCTTCTTCTGGTCCTCCGGCGGCTGGATCTCCTTGGTCTCACCCTTGGCATGGGACGGGAGCCCATCCTCGCCAGCGGCCGCCGCCTCGCACGTGCTCATTTTCCAACTGCGCCACCCTGGGCGGGGGAATGGAGACTCACACGGAGAGCGAGTGCCCGGGAGAGTCGGAGATTGAGATTGCGATTCCGATTCCGATCGACAGCGAGATGATGCACATGCTCACACGGAACGCACACATCTCCTGCCCCATGGCAGCGATTCTGCACGGACAGAAAAAAAATGGGCATTGAGATATTAAAGAATTAAGTTCCTTAAGAAGATCTTTAATTGAAATATTTAAATTACCAAAGTAATTATCCAAATTTCATCATTAGAAACTCAAAAAGGATCAAGTCATATTCTGGGAAAACCATATATGGGTATTTGGGAAGTAAGGAATAATAAAAGGAAACTTTTACCGAAGACTAACTGATTTCATATACTAACTGATTTTATATATAATTTATATAATTAAATTCCCGCAGTAATTTTCCGAATATAATCAGTAGAAGAAAAAATTTGTTTGCTCCTGATACTCAAAAAAGGTCAAGTCATATTCTGAGAAAACCATATACGGGTATTTAGGAAGTAAAGAATTTTAAAAACAAACTTTTACCGAAGACGAACTGCTTTCACAAACGCTTGATTTTGCGATTAAGTTTTGAGAAAATTTCAAATTCATGACTAATGTTGTGTTTTTTCCCATGTAAGTGCAACGGAGAGGGTGGTAGTTTGGAGGTGAAGGGGAGGGATAGTGTAGTCGTCCCTTGATAAGAGATTAGCTCAGCTATCTGCGTGTGTATGTGTATGGCTTTCGGACGTTACAAGCCAGCAAAGCCGCACTCTCTCCTTCGCCTTTTCTTTCTCTTTCTCGGACAGTGCTGCCACAATTCCGAAAATGGTTCTAAAAATGTATTATTCTATTCTACCCGTTTCGGATGCGAAATCAATTTAAATTCACTTCCCTGTGTAAAAATTCCTTTTCTTTGATATTTGCCACGATAATAACAAGTTTAAGAGCACTAAACGTTACCGATTTTCCACCGAAAATCACTACTTAAGAAGCCAAAAAATATGCACCAAAAAAAAAGCACTCGACAAAAATGGCTGAAGTTGCACTTCCGCTTTCAAAATGGCTATTTTCCAGCCACAAAATGGCCGAAGCGCCAGCACTGCCCTTGTGTGTGGGTGTAAGTGTGTGGGTGCCCGTGTGCTGGTGTGTGTGTGCGTGAGTGTTGGTGAAAAATCAATAAGCAGAGCAGCCGCATAGCATCGTGGAAATCGCGGAAATGGTGGAAATCCCTCGCCTGGGCAGTGTGTCCACAGCTAGGATGCAGTGCAGCAGGAGCAGGCGTTAGGCACCAGGAGTCGGAGCCCAGAAACCACGAGAATCCCTCACACGAGACCGCTCTCCCGAATTACCGTTATTCAGTGGTAGCGTAGAAAGCACAAGCGTCGCCGGCTGACAAAGAAGTTTCGAGCAGGAAAGGAGCGGAGCTGGGGCTCCAGGCCCAGCTGGTGGAGCAACTGAGTCCGGTAAATGGCAATGAGAGGATGAGCGCTGGCGGAGATCCGCTTCACATCCCGTTCGCGGAGCGCCACAGATGCGGCACGGAACGGCAAACACACAGCACAAACACGGTCGCTGCGACACACGGCGGATGACTAGGAAACGTGGCTGCCTCCAATCCCGAGCTGCGTCCAACTGGCGTCCGCATTTGACGCAAGCTCGGCGCTCTTCTGCCCTCGCCCCTCCGCCCGCTCGCCCCTCGTTTTCCGACCCCCATGAGCAGCGAGGGTTGCCAAGTGCCAAGTGCCGAGTGCCGATTGCCCAGCATGGAGCACCGAGCATGCGCCAACTTTTTCGTGGCATTGGGACGCCAGAATTCGACGGAATTCGAATGCCCATCCGGCAGCGCATTTGAATTGCCCGCCATTTGTTGGTAAAGGGGTAAGTTTAACCGGTTTACCGTTTACCCGATTAAACTTTTTAGATGGAAAATATTTAGATGGTAAAATAATTTCTAAAGGAATTTGATTTATATCACGTTTCATTATGAAACTTTCATACCCATGTTCTTAAAACTAGTATAACCCAGGCTGTTTCAAACTTGTATTGATATCCTCGACATGCTTTTGTATACTTGGAAATCATGTCCTTTAGATGAAATCACCATAATATTAGAAAACAATGAACAAGCCCATTCGGATATGACCACACATATTTATTCCTTATATTCATATTCGCTGGAGGTCTTACAATATATATTTTGTACAGTGGAACGTCTGCCAACGGCTTCTGGTCGGTCCTCTCTCTCTCTCTGACTTCGAAGCGTGCCATCTCGCTCGCTTCCAAGTGTGTGTGTGGGCGGACCGACGGGACTTGGGATCTGGGATCCCGTATCGTGTATCCGAGTTGCTGGCGCCCGCCCCAAATGAAGCCAGTTAGTATATACACGGACCGATGCAACTTATGTACACGGAACAGGTTTCACAAAAACACGCTAAAAGCTTTCTTAATTTACGGGTTGGGTTTCTTCCACCCCAGCGATGCACCCGGATGAGATCGCCAGGAGTTTAACTCCGGATGGCGACGGCTCCGCGTCTGCATTCGCTGGGGATTGGTCTTGTTTTGATTAATGTATCTCCATCTCTGTATCTATCGGTATCTCATTTCTGGGGCTGAGTCTGCCCGGGGTCCTGCTGCTCCTGCTCCTCCTCGTCCCCGTAGCAGCGCCGCTTGAAATCGCCGAAGAGATCGGGACGCGGCTGGAGACCCTGCTGCAGGTGGTCCACGCTCACCGCCTGTGTGGTGTTCCTGGAAGAGTGCAAAAGTTAGAGATCCGGACACACACATTCAGCCCATTCACCCTCACCTGGTTTTGGTGAGCACCGTGCAGCCGTGCTCCACGGCCATGGTCAGTGAGTAGAGCGTGGCCAGGTTGCACATGCTATCGGGCTCATGGAGCTCCATATCGGGCAGCCGGATCTGGGTCTGCTGGGGATCCTGCAGAAAGCGGGCGATGCGCTCGTTAACGCTCATCTTGATGCTGAATCCCGGTCGCTCGCCGTTGATGCGGCGACAGCCGGCACGTATCTCCCGCACCTCCTGCCCCTGAGCCTGTCCTGGCGGCGACGAGGAGAGGAACGGATTCGAAGTCTCGCCGGACATCTCGCTCTCGATTTGACGGGAGGCCGGCATGGTGCCATCGGCATTCGTTTCCATCTCCGAGCAGGCGTTCAAAATCTCGATGGGTTCGGAGACACCGGCCGGCTGGAAGCGGGAGAGATCCTGCAGGGATTCTGGCAGCTGGGCCGGCGACTTCGGCGGTGGCTCCATGCCCACCGCTCCTGCCTCGGTGCCGGACATCAGGGTGTCATCCTCGCCAATAGTATCGTCCGAGCGAATTTGCGGCAGTAGTGACTTCTTGGTGAGCTTCCGCTTCGGATCGTACCTGGCTCCGGGCCCGAATTCGTTGCCCGGCCAGTCGGTGAGTTCGTCGTCGCCCTCGCGGTCGGTGTCGTGCCGGCGGTGGCCACCGACCTCCACCTCGCTGTCCGAGGAGGAGCTCAGCGAACTGGAGCTCAGGAAGTCGTAGAGCTCGCTGCAGTCCATGGACTGGGCCTGGAACTGCAGCGGTGGCTGCGGAAGCGTTTGGAAGCGGCGACGGCGGTGCGTCTTGGAGGAGCTGCTGCTGCTGCTGTGAGCCGCGGGCACCTGCCCGTGGGTCTTCTTGCGCAACAGCGGAGCAGCTGGCGGCGTGCTCAGCAGCAAGGCATCAATATCTGTCACAGGCACTATGGTGTCCATGCTGAAGGAGTTCAAGTCGGCGGACGAGGCCTCGGCACTGGGCGGGGGCAGCTTCTTGGCCACATCCTTCTGGTCGGGCAGCTCCTCCAGCTCCTGGCCCGCTCCTCCCGCCCCCCCTGGCTGTTGGCCCTCCAGGTCCTTGTCCTTGTTCTCAGTCTTTTGTTGGTTGGGCGTGGCCTGCTGGCCCTGGGCAGCCATGCGGTTGATCTTGGAGAGCAGCCCCTTGTTCAGCGGCAGCAGGCGGTCGCTGAGGGGCTTCGATGTGGAGGAGTAGCTGCGCGGGCGCATCCTCAGCTGGTGGTGATGGTGGTGCTGCTGCTCGTCCACATGCGAGTGTGGCGAGGCGCACAGCTTGACCGAATCCTGCTCGTGGTAGCGATCGCGGTTGGAGCGCTTGCGCTTGCCGCAGAAGAACAGATGCGAGCGGTGCCCAGTGGCGTCCGTCTTCAGCAGGCGCTTTCGTATGGTTCCGGTGGCGGAGGCGGCACTGTTGCCGCTCAGCAGGCCGGGCTGCAGCGGCGACTCGGTGAATGTGTGCGGCGTGTCCTTGCTGAACTCGAACTCCATGGACATGCGCTTGATCTTGCGCTTCCTCCGCGAGTTGGGCTTGTAGAATCTGTGCGGGTGAGGTTTAGAATAC
Organism: Drosophila prostipennis; assembly: GCA_037075205.1. NCBI lineage: Eukaryota > Metazoa > Arthropoda > Insecta > Diptera > Drosophilidae > Drosophila > Drosophila prostipennis. The sequence goes on along the minus strand of JBAMCJ010003331.1, from coordinate 181,447 downwards.
CATCCTAAGGGGAAGGACAAGCAGTCTCACCTGGCCGGACTGAAGGTGGTCTCGTTGAGCGAGTCCGACTCCAGGGCGCCCATGCGCCCGGTCAGCGGCAGACGCAGTGGAAGCGTAGCCTCCGCCTTCTCGTCCGAATCGCTGGCCAGCAACTTCAGGTTGTGCGTGTCCAGCCCGTCCACGTTGGCACTTGGGTTGTGTTGGTGGTGGTGGTGGTTGTAGCCGTGATGCCCGTGGTGGTGGCCCTGGTTGAGGGCGTCCGTGGGACTGCTCGACGAGTCCTCCGTGGGCTGGGGGGCGCAGGCTAAGCAGAGGGGGGTTACCGCGAGCAGGGATTCGTCGGCTAGGTCGCACTACTTACGCAGATTGCCCGTGGAGCGTGTCCTGCGACGGGAGCCCCACCTACCGACGCCACTCGCCCTGTCCATCAGCGTCAGGTCCAGAGCCAACGTCAGGTCGTGCGAGAATTGATCCATGGCCGCCCGCTGTCCGCTGTCCGCTGTCCACTGTCCCTGTCCCTGTCCTCTGTCCTCCGGTCCACTGGGCTCCTTTCAGGCGCGGCGCATTTAATCGCGTTGCGTTTCGCACGTGCACAAACAAGAAACAAAAATGCACCAAAAAAAAAAACTATTCTTGGGAGGCGTTATTTGTCTGAACCTATCGGTCTTCGATTTGTTAGCTGGCGCCTATCGGTGTTACCATATTACGCGGTTTTCCCCTAAAAAATCCTGTTCCCCCTAAATTCAAATTGTGAATGTAGCCTCTGCACACCACACAAAAGATCTTTAAAATTATTAGTGATTTTTTTAAATAATAAATAAGAAATAGAAATTCAACAAATAGCTAGCATAAAAAATACAAACTATAAGGAATCAAATTGATTTTAATTGTTTTGTGGTAATACAATTAATTAAAATATAACAAATATAGCTTGGAGCTATCGATAACCAGTGTTATAAAACACTAAATCTGGGAGGACAGAACAGGACATGTTAAAAGCCCGCCACGAACAAATTGAGGGCGTCCATCTTGCTCTCCGCCTTGCCGGGAGGACGCGCCCAGTGGGTCACCTGCGGCAGACACTCCACACAGTTCCACAGGAAGCGGAGCCAGTGCCACAGGCGCCTCAGGATGTGGGGCACCTGGTGCTCCTGTGCCAGTCGCAGCTGCTGCACCTCGTGGCAGAGGAGCCGTCGTCGTTGGACGCGTCGCAGCTTCAGCTCCAGGATGCGCCTGTGGAATAGAGCCGGGATAAACCAGATGGTCGAGGTGCCTCCCTGTCAGTTACCTTCGCAGCTGCGTGCAGGCGTTCTCGAAGTCGTTGATCCGCATCCTGGTCACGATCAGCTCCTGACTGAGGTCGAAGACCCGCGAGCACAGCATCACGCCCCGCGACTCGAAGAGGTCCGCCTTGTCCATCGCCTGGAAGTGGGATTGCTCCTAGTACTTGGAAGCTGGAGCAGGAGCAGCTGATCTAAGACTCACCAGATCCTTCAGCTGGCGGTTCCGCTCCTCCAGCACCTGAGTGCGCTCCTGGGCGGCCGCCAGTCTCTGGGACAACCTGGTCGAGCCGGTCATCTGATGGAAGAGCTCGACGCTGTTCAGCGAGGATATGCCGGCGATGCACTGGCCCAGGGACTCCTCCCAGCTGAGTGCCTGCCCAGTCAAGGTGAGTCAATCGAAGGCTAGCAATTCCCCGATTATCCCCCAATCCATACCATGTGCTGACCGTTCCCACCCAGCCGAGTGGTGAACAACTTGAAGCCCTCGTTGAGCAGGCGCCATGATTGCAGGGATCGCTGGGGATTCCGACCTGGAGAGGCCATCGATCGCAAATGCTAGGTGCTTAATTTGGAATTTCGACTGCCAACGCGAATAAATCAGTTAGGTAGAGTAGAAAAATGAGCAAGTGGGGCTGTAGGAGCGTTTATATGTAGGTAGGAACGAACAATGACTAAAGCAGTTTCCAAACGAACAGGTGGAGCAAGGCTCAATCGATTTAGGGTTCCTAAAGGGTCGTAGGTTCCATAATTAAAACGCAACTGTTTAACTGGAATTACGACATCGTTAAAATACTTTATTTAGCAAAAATAATCCAATATGACTCAAAAAAATACATTGTGTGGCAAGGGATAAAAAGCTTACATCTTTGATCTTCGCGGGGGGCCAAAAGTGGCAACCGCGGCAGGAACCCGAGGAGTTCCCGAGTTTCTGCCAACTACAATTATAAATATACACAGATAGGGCTGGACACTTGCAAGTGCCTTGCATGGGAGTATATAATGAATACCCAACGACTGCATGAACATGCATACATTTAACAACAAATCTCAGCGATAATACACATATGTTTGGTTCACATCCTAGCGAACTTGGGGCAGCGGCTCGCCGAGCTTCTTGGTCCAGTCCTCCCGCGTGGCGGGGTCCTCGACCTGGCCGCGTCCGAGGCACTTGCCCTGCGAGATGAGCTCGGCGAACTGGGCCACAATGGGGTCGCGGCCACACGAGGCCACCGCGGTCACCGTGTCCGCCTCGTTGATGAAGTAGGCCACGAACTTGAACTCCTCCATGCTGCCGTCGACGATGACGTCCTTGTAGGAGCCGTGGCCGGCGTAGCGGATGCCCTTGCCGAAGATCAGGGTGAAGAAGAAGGGCACGGCCTCCAGCTTCTTGACGCCGCCGCACATGTTGATGGCCGCCACCCGCCCGTGGTACTGGGCCAGCTGGTAGTGCCCGATGTTCACCCGGTCGTGGGCCAGCCCGTGGATGTGGGCGTTGGCTATGTCGCCGCCCACGTAGACGTCGGGCACATTGGACTCGAGGAAGTCGGTGACGTCCACGGACCCGTTGCGGTTCACCTTCACACCCGACTTGGCCAGGAACTGTGTGTTGAGCTTGGAGCCGGTGCCCAGGATGAGCAGGTCGCAGGGCAGGCGGGAGCCGTCCACCAGCACCACCTCGGTCACCTTGCCCTCGGAGTCGCCCAGGATCTCCGAGATGCCGCTCTCCATGCGCATGACCACCTTGTTGTCCTCGAACAGCTGGAGCACCCGCTGGCCGATCTCCGCGCCGAAGGCGGCCTTCAGAGGGACATTCTCGCGACCCACCACGGTGACGCTCTGCACCTTGGAGACCAGGCCGGCAGCCGCCTCCAGGGCGATGAAGCTGGAGCCCAGACAGACGACGCGCGACTCGAGGGAGATCGAGGCCAATATGGCCTTGGTGTCGGCCAACTCGCGGACCGTGCGAACGTTCTCCAGGTTGACGCCCGGAATGGGCGGCCGGAAGGCGGAGCAGCCGGTGGCCAGGTAGATCTTGTCGTACTTCACCACGTAGCCGTTGCTGCAGTGCAGCTCCTTCTGGGCCGTGTCCAGCTTCTCGGCGGCCACGCCCTGCCACAGCTCGATGTCGTACTCCTTGTAGAAGTCCTCGTCGCGGAACCGCAGCTGCTCGATCTCCAGGTTCATGGCCTTGGAGATCTTGACGCGGTCGTAGGGCAGGAAGTCCTCGCGGCACACGAAGATCAGGCGGCCGGTGAAGCCCTCCTGCCGTATGGTTTCCACTGCCACGGCGCCCGAGGGACCGCCGCCCACGACGATGAACACCCGCTGGTCGTCGGCCTTGCGGCGGACCATGTTCTTCAGGCGCTTGTTGTTGGCCAAGTCCGACCGCTTGGCCCGGAGCAGCACCTGCCCCTTGTTGCCCACCTCCACGCGGTAGCAGGGCAGGGAGTCGAGTCCGGGGAAGTCCTCGATGTCGCCGTTCTCCAGGTTGAAGCAGGCGCCGTGCCAGGGGCAGCGGACGCGCCCCAAGCCCAGGGCACCGGTCTGCAGCGGAGCCCCGTAGTGGGTGCACTTGGCTCCCATCGCCAGCAGGCGGTCGTTCTGCTTCACCACCAGCACGCGGGTGTCCTCATCGAAGTCCACCTGCTTCATCTCGTTCTCCTTCAGGTCCGCCACATTGAGCTCCACGTTCACCGCACTGGTGTACTCCGAGTCCGGCGAGGAGGCGTCCGTCGACATGGTTGTGCTGGGACTCTGGTTGCTGCACTTGGACTGGTACGAACCCACGGCACCACCTGGCGAGGCAAAGAGAAACGGAGATAAGCGATAGATAACACTAATGTGTGTGGCTGTGTGGGCACATAAAATTTTCCAGTTTTTCTTTAGGGCTCGGTTCAGGGGAAAGTCTAGCGCCGCTTGCTGCTCAGGTAGAAACCGAGGTCTGGGGTCAGTCGAGAAAATGCCTCGCTCGCGTTCAGAAGTCTTTCTGGCCCTGATAGTGGGCCTGGGCTGCGTCCTGGCCCGCTCGCCCCTCAGCAGCCTGCAGGAACTGGAGCTCAGTTCGCTGCGCAGCCACAAACAGCTGCTGCAGGCCGAGATCGCCCGCCTCTTCCTGGAGCAACCTCCACGAGCCGAGACTCAGCTACTGCTGGACGACCTGCAGCTGAGGGATCATCAGATGGGCCTTCAGATAGACAACCTGGAGGGAGTCTCCAAGGGCGACTCCACCCAACGGCTGGCCATCAATCTGACCGCTGACTTTGAGCACCTGCAGCACAAGCTGGACGACCTGAAACGCCAACTGGAGTTGCTCGACGGACGGTTTGCCTCCCAGGGAAAGCAACTGGACGCACACTCGCCGGCAACAGCACCACCGGCCGCCCCCGGACTCGGCTCCTTTCTCTGGGGTCCCCTGCTGACCATGCCGGAGTTCCCACAGGGCAATGTGGCGAGTGATCAGCAGCACAACCACAACCTCCATCAGCAGGATCACCAGCAGGACCAGCAGCAGGGCTCCGGTCCCTCGATCATCAAGCGAGTGCTGGACATGCTTAGGCCGTCGGTGGGCGTGGCAGGACTTCGGAGCCGGTGGGCGGAATCGGAGAAATCGGCTGGAACGGCTTTGCCAACGGCCAAGCCCACTCAGCATCCACTCAGCGCCGAGGAGCTCCTCCCGCAGCTGCAGGAGCAGCGCAGGTTCTTGGACGATGCGATCACCCGCCTGGAGCTCCTGGCGGTCAGGAAGGGCTCCAAAAAAACTTAGAACCGATAAGGCTTTACGTTAAAACTTAAGAACATATAGAATATCAATGGAAAAAGTTTGCAACCGCAATATAATACAACTGTCTGATGGAACCTATGTGGGATCCATATCAATTAATTTATATGGCCAGAGATAAGAAGCTGCAGTAGGGTGATATCACTAGTAAAGTCGCTCCCATAAATTGGGTAGATCTGATAATGTACAAACTAAGTCGAGTACGTCAGGGGGATATTTGGGATTATTATTTGTGACCAGGCAAAGTAGTTTCCGAAAAACGTCTAAATAAACTAAAATTAAAAGCGAACAAGGTATCGCTTGAGTTCCGACCCCTTTGCATTTACTAACATTTATTAATAAAAATGTAATTAATACGAAAAGTCTCTATTCAAACTAGATATGTAATTGTAAAAATTGTATTCGCAGTGCAATTATTTTGACAAATAATGAGGGAAGGAAGGCAGCTGGCTAATTACCATCGAGGGTTACCTGACCACAACAAAGCGGATCTTAGCGACGGGCCCCAATCGATTGACTCATCCGACCTACTTCAATGTCACTACAACTCAGCACAACTCAAAACCGAACCTGGCTACGTCATCAAGAAAAGCCAGACGGTGGGGGAAACATCTACGGACCATCGGCGTAACACCTGTAAACGTGTGTTCCACTCTGTTCTAGTCGGTTCCGATACGGCCCCAATGTCCACACGCCCCTATCTCGAGTGACTGGCTTTATGATGTGTGCATAATGTGGGATCGCGGCTATTCCATATCGCTGATATGGCCCATGATAGAGCTTCGATGATGGGGCTTTTTGCGGAAGAACAGGAAACTAATCGGGAATCAAACATTCGGAGCCCCCAAACAACAAGTAAGCAAGTCATCCCCAATTCACATACAGTGAGAGGGAAAAGTACGTTGTTAATCGAGATGATAAATAGAGGTATGGTAACTATGTACTCTATTAAAAAATGGTATGATTGGCAAATAAGAGTGGGATTTTCCTACGATATTCTAAGGACTACGTTAAGACGTTTGAAGATTTAAAAAGCAATCGCAAAGAAAAGATTTCAGTTTCTGAATCACTAGTTTCATGCAATTACTATTTCGCCTCTGGAAGCCCTATACTTCGGTCCTGCACTGTACATTTCTAACCTCTTTCAACTCTGGTGTCTAATTAGCAGTGATTCGCCATGTTAGTAACGCAGTTGGGCCGGGGTTTCTCACACACACTCTCCACACACATGGGAACAAACCGGTTGGCCTTGTCCAACTCAAATAATAATAATAACAATTGCATGAGAACAAGTTTCACCAAAATAATTCAACTCACAAAATCAGGTATCACCGAAAAGGATTGGATAGGCCGAGAAGCTAAGAGAATGTTTTTTTTGACTCGGACTGGTTTTAAGAGCTGCTAACGTTCAGGCACCGGCAGTTGACGGACGAATGAAGCGGAGACCGCCAATTTAAGCGAACTGGGGCCTCTGCGAAGAGCCCAAGAGAACGGAAAGCCAAGGCAATGGCAATAGGCAATAGGCAGAGCGAGCCGCACAGGCGAAATTCCGATAGCGGTGACTAACAACAGCTGCGCGTACAGTGGATATCGATTAGCAGGGAAACACGGAGAATACCCTCTAAAGCTTTGTAGTGCTTTGAACCCGCTTAAGAATGTCGTTATAAATATGTGGATGAGTTTGAAACTGGAATTGTCCTCAGATCTCATAAATCCGAATACTATTTGTACCTATTTAAAAGAAAGAAAAGAGGAAATTTGTTAAATATTCAAGATTCTATTTAGATTTAAACATTGAGAATACCCTTGAAAACATATCTTGACATATCTTTCCGAAGATTGATTTGTATCTAATTTACAAAAGAAGAGATGAGGATATCTATTTGAATATGTAAGATCAAATTGGTTATTTTACCAGAATTGGAGTATAAATCTGAGATGTATATTTTCCTATACAGAGCAACCGCTTAACCGATTTCTACTGTGGCAATGACGCAGCAGCAAAGCCAACAAGTTGCGCGCTCCCGCTGTCCATATATCTTTCTCAATCTTGGACTTATGCCGCTGAGACAATTATCTAAGCCCCCTCCACGGCAACACCCCCCAAAAGCGGGTCATTCCCATTCTCCTAATCACAATTCCTAACCAATTGGCCTCGTTCGATTGGTAAAAGGAACACGGCAATGTTGGCTATCGGATCATCTACGACATGACCACACACTTTTTGAGTTATAGACGGAATGACATGGGATTTGGTAAAGGTGCCCCTATTATAAATTCAAATCTGACGTTGGGTACTATGAGACATCTTATGTTGATGCTCTTTAAATCTAAAGAAGGAATGAATCACTATACAAAACATATTTTTAATAGTTCCAAACAAGAGCCCTGCGTGCTGCGTATTACAAAAAATATGCCCTTCGCATGCAAAAAATTACAACCAAAACGAAAATGTTTCTGCAACTGAAAATGAACGTTTCGAAAGTAAACACTCTGTGAATCGTAGTTTACGTTACCTGTGTTACCAGTGGATTTTTCTTTCTTGGGGGTACTCCCCGTAGTTTTGTATTCCTTGCAGTTGATGGAACCCATTGTGTGTGGGCGGCGGTTGTGCAAATGGTTCGAAAACGGCTGTGCGTTGAGTATTCTCAGAGTAGTTCTGCGTTGAAATTCATTTCGGAATGATTAAATTACAATTTTTGGTCCCAAAAAGGCAACAAAAACAAGATTTTACCTTGGTTTATGCTCAAATATCCTCAGAAGGTTTTCGACGCCTCCGCGCGTTTTGGCCAAGTTAAGAGCTGCTCGATAGGGTTGCCACCTGAAAAGTTGAGTTTGCGGTTTGAGAGCTTTGTTTTTCGTTTTCCACTTAAATGCACTCAATCAATGTACTGAAACCCGTTATCAGTTAGTTGTTTTCACGAGCGCTAATCGTTTTATTCAATATATTTTGCCAGTGGCTGAATCATCGACCGCAGATGGATATTCCCCGAATTCCTAAACGTTTTCGAGATGCCGTTTTCTGCAGCAGGCGCACATCATTGTTTATCTCACCACTACCACTCACCACTCTCGCCGGAGTTGCAATAACAATAACTATAACAAAAACAAAACAACTGGAATCGCGTGGAAGGAGAGGCCGCGAGAGCGTGCAACAGGTCTGTTCCGAGAAGACGAGATTGATGGAACTGGAATGCAGATGGAGATGGCAATGGCAGTAGGAGTGGAATGGACCAAGAACGCTGCGCGGGGAGAGAGCAAGCAGGAGAGAGAGCAGGAGCGAGGCACGTCTGGCGCGCGTGAACTGCGAACCGCGTATGGCGCTCAACTTCAGCGCTGGACTCGACTGGAACTGGAAGCTCCGTGCCTCCCCAGATTGCGAGTGTGTGCGCACAGGGGCGGTCAAGATAGTAGTATCTCAACAAGTAACTTCCAATATTTACTTCTAATTTTTGCACTACTTATTCGAATCCACTTTAAACCGTCAATAGTCAGTTGAGTAATCAGTTAAAAATATATATAGCCGCATAGCTTTTTCCTTTTTTTCAATGATTAGTAAAACCTTGTTATCAGAACTACCTTTTTTTAAAAAAATGTTAGCAATCTCAGCTAGAATCGCCAAGATATGATTTAAAAAAAGGATCCTTCTTTTCTTTAAAATGTGTTTCTAATTTTCGGCCTACTAACTTAAAATACACTGTAAACCGTCAATGTTGAGTTAAGTAATCAGTTGGAGTTATAGTTAGCCGTAAAGCTTTTGTTTTAAGATTAGCATTAGTTTATATAGGCAAACAGTCAACCCTTTGTGGTCAGAACTATCGGCCCACTTATTGAAATATAAGTCAATGTTCAGTTAAGTAATCGATATGAAGATGAAAAGCTTTTTCGCTTATTTTCCAAGATTAGCATTAGTTAAGATAGGCAAACAATCACACCGCTGTGGGCTAAACTATCGGTTAAAATTTTTTTAATTCAAAAGAAGAATGTTGGTTTTTTTTCAACCCACTGGGAATATAGCTCTGACCGCAGGTGTCTCCGCTGCCTTTCCGAGCATTCGCGTGTGTGCTCCACTCCCCAAGACAAACGTCTGTGTGCTTTGCTAACAAAACCGTCGCGACCTTGCCGCCGTCGCACTTCACTCCCAAGCAATCTCTTCCACCTTCTTTACAACCAGCCACGCCCCCCGCCGCCTCCCCCAGCACCGTTTACCCCAACCCTTGCCGGCGTTAATTTGGAATGGCCAGCAACAAGAAGTCGTAAAGAGAGCAACACTTGGCTTGGCCTTCGTCGCGATACAGACCAATGCACTCGGCGCCCAAGTCACCTGTTGCCAGTGCTCACTGTAGCCACAGTCAATGCCGGCACAATTGCATCACCAACAGCGGAACTAGAACTAGAACAAGAACAAGATTGTGGTTTCCATGACTCTTCAAGTGGAATAACCGCGCTGAGTAACCCTTTTCACCAACTGTAAGTCACTTCTTTCATAATTAATTAGAAAACGCCTGTTAGCACGTTATAAAGACATGTTGATAAGTGTTTAACCTACAGATACGGCCAACTCTGTAGCACTGTACTGAACAAATGTTTGGTATCTCGCTATCTACAAAGTATACAGTTTGTCTTTAGATATTTTCGATACTTGTTTTCCTTATGTAGTTTGATATTTCGGTTTATCTTATCAAGTTTAAATATAGAGTTAGAGCCTATCCTAAAAATAACCTCTTTTGGCTAGCTCATTTAAAATCTTACTTAATCTGTGGGAAGCAAAAATGGTATCTTAATATTTTGAACTCAAACCACTTTTTACAGACCATTGTCAGGAATATTATCTGCTTTACTGTCCTAAGCCCATTTCGTCAATGTCCGTCTGAGGTTACTGTTGACACTTGCCTATGAAGGGGTTCGACTTCTTTTTATCAGACTCTAAGAATTACATAGATTTAAATGGCTCTTTCTGAACTTAATCAGGACTTTGTCGAAATGACGGCGGTGATTTTAAAACCAATGATGGCATTCAGCCGAACTTCCATAAGACGAACGGATGTTTGTTTGTCGAAAAAAAGATAATTATTTTTTTAAATTTTTTTTTCGTGTCAGTTTTTTGAAGTTATTGTACTTAAGCAGGTACTGGAAAATCATATTGAAATGGCCGTTACTCTCAAGAATTCATATTTTGAACAGTTCTATCAACGTTATAACAATATACACTATCTATAATGACATGTTGTTGAAAAAAGGGTTCAACAAGTTTTTTTAACTGTCAAAAACTAATGAATACGTTTTTGAACTAATCACAACTATTTTTCTCCCACTGTGCAGGAAGCAGGGCGAACATTCCAGTGGAATAGCCAAACTCTTGGACGCCAGCGATTGCTCAATTGCCAAGTGATTCGCCTTCGATGTGGGGTATGGGTATCAACGCCGCTAATGGCAGTTAAACCACTGGCTGGACTAGATAATTGCCGTCGCGATGGCACGTCACAGATAAATAAATCTCCCAAAGGCGGCACGTACTTGCATTGGTTGCACGGACGTGTGTACAAACAAGAAATATATATGTACAAAGCACTACTGCCTAAGTGGAAATTACTGTTGTACTACTCACACCACCATGGTTAGATTTTGTCCTTTATTTTTATAAACTTTTAATTAATTTGTTTACATTTTGGCCAGTGCTGCCGGACCAATTCGAAAATGGCGCGCTTTCAGTGGGACCCCAGTGGCCAGGTATTTTGAACTAAACCAGCAACGGGCACACAGAAAATTGCCGGTCCAATTGGAATCCAATAAGATGAAGCTGTTATTCCTGATTCCGTTGACAAATTTGCTGACAACTTGAAAACTTGAAAGAAAAGCAGCCGGAAAAACAACAAGTCGGGAAAATGGATGACAAGGGCTTTGTGGAGATCGACGGCTCCTACCTGGAGGGCGGCGGCCAGGCGCTGCGCAACGCCCTGAGCCTCAGCTGCATTCTGGGCAAGCCGGTGCGAGTGGTCAAGATCCGCGCGAATCGTCCGAAGCCGGGACTTTCCCACCAGCACCTGCACGGGGTGAACCTGCTGCGGGACATCTGCAACGCCGACGTGGTGGGCAACACGCTGCTCTCCACCGAACTGGAGTTCTCGCCGCGCACCATCCTGGGCGGCACGTACCGCGTGGAGACGCACACGGCGGCCAGCATAACCCTGATCTACCAGATGGCTCTGCCCGTCCTGCTCTTCGCCGGCCGCCCCTCCCGCCTGTTCGTCTCGGGGGGCACGAACGTCGCCTTCGCCCCCCCGGTGGAGTACATGCAGCAGGTGCTGCTGCCGCACCTGAAGCCCTTTGGCGCCTCCTTCGACCTGAAGGTGCAGCAGTACGGCTTCTATCCGCGCGGCCAGGGCAGCTGCCAGCTGGGCGTGCAGCCCGTGGCCAAGCTGGATGCCGGACAGTTCCTGGACTTTGGCCGCCTCCAGCTGGTCAGCGGAGTGGCCTTCACCGCTGGCCGCCTGCCCAAGAGCATCGCGATAGACATGCAGCTGACGGCGCAGCGCGAGATCCACCGCCTGTGGCCGGACCAGGAGATCAGCGTCGAGGCGGTGAAGCTTGCGCCGGAGAAGGCACGCGACAACGGAGCCGGCATCCTGATGACGGCCCACACGTCCGGCGGCTGCATCCTGGGCGCGGCGTCGCTGGGCCAGAAGAGGGTCGACGGCCATGTGCTCGGCTCGGAGGCCTCCTGCCGGCTGGCCGAGTACGTGCGCAAGGAGATCTGCGTGGACGAGCACATGCAGGACCAGCTCGTCATCTACATGGCCCTGGCCGTGGGCCGCTCCAGGATGCGCACCGGACCGCTGAGCAACCACACGCGCACCGCCATCCATGTGGCCGAGCAACTGACCGGCGTCCAGTTCGACGTGACCGTGGAGGCCACCGGCCAGACGCTGGTCACCTGCGAGGGAACGGGACAACTCAACGGGGTGCTTTAACAATCGATCTTTACTCTACGGCAATCTTAAATTAATGTCTACATATATGGAGAATATACGTGGTCCTAGAGGCGCCGGAAAATGGCCAGGAAGTGATCGCCCTTGTTGCGCACCACCTTGGCGCCCTCCTCGCTGCTCTGATAGAGCTTGGGGGTGATGGGATCGGATTTCTGTGGGTTTAACAGAGAGATTACTATGCGACACGCTGTAGAGATTCAGTTTTCACCCCACGTACCGCCTCCTCCTCGGCGAGACGCTCGTACAGCGGATGCTCCTCCATGTGCGCCACGATCCACTTGTGCAGGTCCTCCACGTCCGTCATGGTGTACACCAGACCCTGTGGGTGAAGAGAGTGCTGTGCTGTAGCTGGAACACCTTCGGTGGGTCGAAGCCAAACTCACCCCCTTTCTGAGCACATAGGCGTACTCGGAGAGCAGGGCCTGGTTGATGATGCGCCACTTGTGCTTGGCGCGCTTGAAGTGCGGATCCGGGTAGAGGAAGAACATCTTCTCCAGCTGGCCCTTGGCGAAGTAGTTGGGCAGATACTTCATGGCGTTGGTGCGCAGGCAGGCGACGTTCTGGTACGAACTCCCTCCTCCGCCCGCTCCGGCGGCCACGCTCTTGCGCCGCAGCGCCGTGATCCGGTCCACCACGTAGTCGGACACCTTCACGCGGATCTCCATGCCGATGGAGAGCGTCTCGGGGAACATCTCGCCCAGGGTGATCAGGAAGCCGCCGTAGCCGCAGCCGATGTCCGCGAAGCTCACCTGCTGGCCCGGCTGGATGCTCGGGTACAGCGCGCGCCAGTCCACATCCTCCGGACGGGCAGGGCTAGGGGACAGAACCGTCAGTTGGCTTCCGCTGGTGGAGGGGCTATTTCGCCAGCTACTCACTAGTCGAAGCTGTGGTCCGCGATGGGATTCGAGTGCGCCCGCTGGCGGTAGAAGCGCTTCTGCGGCAGTCCCGTCACCGCCGACGTGGGACTCAGCACATCCGGCTCCTGGTTCTGATCCTGATCCTGTCCACCGGTGGCCACCATGGTTCGAAAGGAGAGGCGAGAGAGTGGAACTCAGCACGCACGTTGTGTCCGCTTTTTAAAAGGCACGAAAATATACTAAAACATACTGGAAATTTAATTTTTGGTATTGTCGAGGGCATTCAATAAATAATCAAATTTTTAAAATACTCTTATTTTTTGGGCGGAAAATAACAGCTGATAATCCACATCACTTTTTTTGGCAACACGTTGATTTTTTAAAAAAAATTTACATTTTTAGATTTAAATATTTTTACGAGTTCAACGAGGTATAACACTCCATATTTGGCAGAAATTTCTCTAAATTGCGAAATTTTTATTTTTAAACCCTCACTTTGGTCGTAAAATGCACAAAATCTCAGTTCAAGCCGATCCAAATTTACCGTAATCTTCAACTTGTGCGCTTCAAGACAAATTTCTCGATTTTTGATACCAGGCGCACAGAATCAGCAGGAGGTGGCTGCTGGGAATTCTGACTTGGCTCACATAACGGTTCTTTTTCAAAAATACATGTTCCCCTCCCCCACCGACCAATGGGAGTCGAGCTTACTGGAAGACAACCGTTAGTTTAAAGCAAATCGCAAATTAGAGATGGGCAATCACGCTGTTTTTGTGTTCGTGTCACGAATTCGGCACGACAGGCACGAGTTTGTATGGAGCGTGCCTTAAAAGGTCCATCTCTAAATAAGGACGTAATTAAAGTAACCGTACACCTTCTATCGTTTCTGTTCGCCTGGTATCTGAAATCCAGAAGTAGCCCCTTCGTCCCACTTATTGGACCAAATTTCAGCTTCAAATTTGCTGTTTCAAGGCAAATTTCTTGATTTCCGATACCAGGCGAACAGAATCCGCAGTAGGCCGCTGCTGGTAATTCTGAGTTAGCTCTCATAACGGTGCTTTTTTCAAGATGGCTGCCCTTTGTATATTCTCCTCCCCCACCGACCAATGGGAGTCGAGCTGACTGGAAGACAACCGTTAGTTTAAAGGAAAGCGCAAATTAGGGATGGGCAACCATGTTGTTCTTGTGTTCGTGTCACGAATTTGGCACGACAGGCACGAATTTGTATGGAGCGTGCCTTAAAAGGCCCATCTCTAAGTAAGAACGTAGTTAAAGTAACCGTACACCTGCTATCGTTTCTGTTCGCCTGGTATCTGAAATCCAGTAGTTGCCCCGTCGTCCCACTAATTGAACCAAATTTCAGCTTGTTCTTCCGGAACTAGTTTACTTTTTTCAGGAATCCCCCTATTGGCTTTAAAATACCAACTCGAAATCCACTTTGGGCGGCTATAATCCAGTCAAATTAGCAGCACTGAAAAAAAGACCCAAACATTTCGATCCCTTGTTCGGTTCATTGCAGCGCAATTAAATAAGATACGCAAAAGTTTGTTGTGGACCCGCATCCACTCACATCCACCGCCTCCTCCGACGCGATGTCACAGGTTTACCTGCTGCCGGTGGCCACGTTCCTCATCTTTCAGGTGACCTTTATTGGCACGTAAGTACCATTATCCGAATCTGATGTATTATCTGGACTAACCGACGGCTCCTTTCGCTCCACAGCTACATTTTCGCCGTGCTAGAGGGACATGTGGTGCCCACGGTCCCCTACATTAGCGACGCGGCCACATATTCGCCGGAAAGCTGCGTGTTCGGGCAGCTTATCAACATAGGCAGCGTGCTGTGTAAGTTCCGGCATCCAGTCTCCAGCCAGCCAGAGATTATGACTCATTCCGCTGATTAGAGACGGCTGCAACGTTTCGCTTCTCTAACTGATTCGATCACGCTTGCCTTGCAGTGGGAATCACCATCTACGTGCGCTACCGCCAGGTGCTGCAGCTGTACGAGCACCATCCCGACCTGGACGCCTCGGTGCTGCGCCAGAACCGCCTGGCCCTGTGGTTCGGCCTGGTGTCCTGCCTGGGCATCAGCTTCGTGGGCAACTTCCAGGAGACCAACGTGCGCATCGTGCACTTCATCGGCGCCTTCTGCTGCTTCGGCTGCGGCACCCTCTACTTCTGGATGCAGGCGCTCATCTCGTATCTGATCTTCCCCATGTCGGGCACCCGCATTTACGCCCACCTGCGGCTGGGCATGTCCGTGGTCTGCACCATCCTGTTCATCCTGCTGGCGGTCACCGGCGTGATGTCGCACATTCTGTTCAAGGGGCAGAATCCGCGGAAGTGGTGCGTCTACAGACGGCTTTCTTATCTGGAATGCTCATACTCACACTTCTCTTCTAGGTATCCCTCCGACGGCGGCTGGTACTTCCACGTGGTCAGCTCCATTTCGGAGTGGATCATCGCCACCATCTTCAGCTTCTTCATCCTCTCCTTCACGCAGGAGTTCCGCGACGTGTCCCTGTCGCATCCCCAGATCGCCCTGATGTCCTATGCGACCACCATCTAGAGTTAGGCTTTATAGTTTTAGATCTTGGGCTGGACTAGCCAGCGATTCCTCTGCCAGCTCCAACACTTCATGCATAATCCCTGGTGGCAGGAGGATGATTTTCCTGTCCGGGATTCTGCACTGCAACTGCGACGGCGACCTCTCGACTGCCTTCTCACTCCTTCTAGTGCTCTTTCTCTGTCGGATTGCTGTGATATGTGCAAGGATTGGGTTGACTGGTGGTCCCAAACGGTAGACAGCTGCTTGATTGAGGAGTTAAATTTATTGTTTACCCGAGTTCGTTTTTACAATATATAATAGAATTACTAAATCGAACTAATCGGTAGAAATAATCTGTAAATCTGTAAAATACAAAGCAATTAAAAGAAAGGGAGTGTTGTTTTGTTAATCAATCCCTAGCGCTTGCGATCCCTGGAGCGATCGCCATCCCGGTGCTTGTGGCCACCTCGGCTGCCGTGGTTCCCGCTGCCTCCTCCGCCACCACCTCCTCCCCCGCCGCCCCTACCTTCTCCGCCGCCACCGCTGTTGCGATGCGACGAGGAGGAGGAGTAGCGACTGTGCTTGCCGGAGTTCGAGCCGGAGTTGCGATACTTGTCGCCGTCACTTACATTATTGCTGCTGCCGGCGTTCCCAGATCGGTCCTTCTTTGAGTAATATTCAGAGCGTTCTCGCGACGATTTCCTATGAGGATGAATAGGTTATACACTGTCAAACTATCACAAAGCAAAGCCTCCATTGAAGTAATGGATTGCGAGGCTCCAAAGGGCAACACCTACGTTTTCCTATGCTTGCTGTGCGGCGAACTGGAGCGCGTGGGCGACCTCGAGTAGTGGCGCGACTTCTTCTTGTGCTTCGGCGGTGTCCGGGAGCGCGAGCGGGAGGATCGGCTGCGGTGGGACTTCTTGGTGCGCTCGCGACTCGGCGATCTGGACCTCGGCGAGCGGGAGCGCGGTGTTCGCGACTGCGTGCGCGTCCTGGAGCGCGAACGTGACCTCGAATCCTTCTCGGGGGACTTCTCCGAGGGCAGCGGCAGTGGAATCGCCCGCTGGATGAAGCCACCCCACGCATTGTGCGAGCCGTTGTTGCGGTCCACGGTGATTACAGCCGGCGGCGTGTTCGCCTCCTTCGTCTTGTTGCGCGCATCAATGTACCGCTTCTTCAGCTCGTCCACGGCAGCCTCCAGCTTCTCCACCACGGGCTTCGAGCGCGTGTACAGCTCCATCACCCGGTAGCAGATATCCGTGATGTCCGCCATGGGCACGCGAAAGACGCCGAACCACGGCGGACTGTTGGGCAGCGGTATGTTTAGCTTCCGGGCACTCAGGTAGATGCAGGCACAGGCAATCGCCTCCGGCGTGTAGCGCATGAAGACGTCCGTCCGCAAAGAGTCGTTCATGAAGTTCCAGGAGAGCTGCATCAGCTTCTCGTGCTTCTCGTACTGCAGCACCTGCAGGTACATCACGATCAGCTTGTGCGGATGCTTCACGTGCACGCAGAATCCCAGTTCCTTGAGGACGCGTCGCTCGGCCTTGATCACCTGCATCTTGAGGTTCGTGTAGTACGGATCCAGCACCATGGGCGAGATCTCCCTGCGGGAAAAGTGGTTAGTTTGCATGAATGTCTGTACTATCCACTGGAATCACTTACTTCTGCGCCCGAACTTGCTTGATGTGGTGGAACACATTGATCACGTCCCGGATGCGACGCGGCGCCTCCTCGATCTTGGAGGCCAGGCACACGCAGCTCATCGCCACCGTCTCCATGTTGTGGCGCACGAAGCTCTTCGAGTAGAAGAACCGCTGGAAGAGCACCTGGCCGGTGGCCATGGCCACTTGCGGCAGTCGCAGCAGGATGCCCGCCGTCTGGATCAGCTCACAACCCAGTATCCGCAGATCCTTCTCCGTCTCGTGGTCGAGTCCATCCTGGCTGGATGGCGTCACGTCGATCTTGCCCTCGGGAATCAGGCTGTTCTCCAGCGTCAGCACGATGCGGTTGAAGAGCCGCGGGTAGATCGGCTTGCTGGCGTCCGCCTGGCCCGCTGCCACGCCCCCGGCTCCATCACCGACCGCATCCCCCGCTCCAGCGACTCCGCTGCTGGCGATGTTGTTGTTGTTCGAGATGTTGACGCTGTTCGAGTGGAGCGAAGTCACCGTGGTCAGCACATTGGTGATCGTCTCCACCGTCAGCGAGGTGGCTGTCACCGTTGTGTGGACCACAGCGGCGCCGGCCCCGCGGCTGGCCATTCGTGTCCAGAGTCCACGTTGCGCGATTCACCACGTAAAGCGTTTATTTTTAGTTTTACTTTAATTTCGTTCTTTTTTTAAAGCGATAACTTTTTCCAGCTTGTTGGGGATGTGAAAAATATTGAATAATCATCGATATATCGCTGGCGTTGCCACACAGTTGATTTCGATAATGCCCTAAATTAGGAAATGGTTCGTGTCTAAATAAAGGGTGGTTGACTAAATAAATGGTTGGTGTATAAATATGCGGTTGATGTCAAAATAAATGGTTGGTGCATAAATAACGAGTGTCTAAATAATGGTTGCTGTCTAAATAAGGGTTAATGTCTCGACTGCGTCACTGGCGTTGCCACATGGTGTATATCAATAATATCCTAAATTAAACCTCAAAAACGTTATTTAATCAATTTATTTATCCAAGTGGTTTAATTTTACGCCAAAAAGGAAGATGAAAAATTGCAAGCTAAATATTTCTGCCCACTGTTGTTACTAAAACATTGGATTCGACATTATTATGAGATTTCAGTTGTCGAACTGAAACGCACTTTTGAATTTAACGAAAACGGCATTTTTTAGTGCTAATTCACAGTTGGCAGCACTTGGGGTAAAAGTCGTTTCTGGTAACGGTAACACAGCTCTTTCAGTCGAAATCTAGTTTTCAAAAGAGAGCAGTGCAGTCGCTAAAAAGGAAAAGATTATACTATAAAAACAAAACATTAGCAGCCGAGCCGCGACAGAGTGTTGGTGTGATTTATTTTTTTATTGTTTGGTGTTTTTATTGTGCCCGTGAGCAGACCAAGAAGAAACAGACGGAAAGTCAAGCCGAGTGGAGTCCAAGTGGAATCGCAATCGGAATCGAAATCAGTCCAATTGGAGTTTTCCCGAAATCGCAGTAGCAGTACTCCGGAGTCCAGTTTTCCGGGGCATTTCCCCGCTCAACCCCCAACGACCCACCAGCCGTGTATTAGGGGTTGCAAAATTTCTGCAGCCAACTCGGAAAAGTCGCAGGAGAGGAGGAAAAGTGTGTGTGCGTGAAGTAAGGAGGAAAATAAGGGAAGCGCGCAAATAAAAACACCGAATCGGAAGGGGAATCCTCCGCCGAATCCTTGAGAGAATCCCTTTCGCGTGCCATGCGTGACCTCGGCACCAAAATGGCCGAGCTAAAATTCGAGGCTCCGTTGGCGAAGTTCGAGGAGACGGACGAGTGGGGCGGCTGTGACTTCATCTCGAACCAGAACGCCCTCAACGACACGCTCAACCTGAATCTGAAGGATAACTCCTCCACCGGCGGCGGGGGCGGCGGCAAGCCGGATGCGGCCAAGCTGCGTCTCCTGGAGGACGCGGTTCGCGATGCTCACGTAAGCAAGAACGGAGGCGGAGGAGGAGGCACAGGAGCTGGCTCCATCAGTCCCAATTGCAACACGCTGCAGGGCGGCGGATCGGTCATGGATCTCGGCCTGTCCGACGTGGGCCTGGTGCCCGGCGAGGGCGCCGGCTCGGGACTGGACGGACTGGAGAAGCGCTCCCTGGCCGCCGGCGACCATGTGGACAACTTCACGGAGACCTTCGGCGGCAGTCTGGAGGATCTGGTCAACACGTTCGACGAGAAGATAACCAAGTGTTTCGGCAACTACGAGGAGAACGTCGAGGAGCTGGCTCCGGTGCAGGTGCGCAGCCAGGAGGAGATCATGAACGAATGCCAGTAAGTGCTTTGCTATTTCGTGCTTATAAGGCTGACTATCTATCAAGCTTGGGTTTAATAAAAATATTACCAATAATGATAATATGTCAGTTCTTGATAGATTTCTTGGGTACATTCAGAGTATTTTAGTACATGGGCTTCACTTTAGGTAGTTCTATATTCCGTAACCCCAAATACAATAAGGATGCCGCATGCGACAATTCCAATCCTAGAGTTATGTAAAGTGCATTCCGCGATGTTTTGTGTTTTTGTGCTTTCGTGTCTATTGCGACGCTGCGGGTGGCAAGTGCGCATGCTCCGGGCTCAGACCCCAGACCGCTACCCGTAGCCCCTGACCCCTGACCCCCGGTGCCCCCTGGCAAACCCCCCCCGAGATGGCCGACTGTTTCGGGCCCGGCGCCACATAACGACGTAATCCTGCCCGAAACGGGGAGGGTGGTTGCTGCCTTCTTGTTGGATCGATAAAAGTGCCAGGAGTTTTCGCCGTTCGCTGTTTTCATCTGCTTTTTCGGCGACTGTTGCGCCTTGTGCGAAATAGATTACTACCAATGAAGCAAGACATGGAAATCGTAAAAAAAACCGAAATTCTAAAATAATTTGAAAATGCTTAGTAAGATTGAATTCGTATAATAGTCGACCCCAATCATATAAACATATATATAATAGAGGCACCCTGTAAATAGTCGTAGTACCGCTGCACTCGTAAGCCCCATTATAATCCACTGATCCACTTATGTCGAGGAAGCGACAATCGCACCAAGAGGGGCTGGGTGGGGGCAGGAAATCATTTTATATCCAGTGGCCAGATAAACACTTCACGGGGCATTAGCCAGGGAAATCGGTAAGGAGATTTTGTGTGGAGATGGAAGATGAAAAAAAACTAGTGAAAGGGGGTTCAGTTAAGGGGTTCCTTAAAGTCAGCTTCACTTTCCAGCTCTCGGAGATTCGACTTCCAAATCGAATGCAAATCCAGCAAAAATTCAGAGAAGCAAAAACAATAATACTACATATATGACTGTCTTTCCTTCTCTTTTCCTCTCGGCTGACATCAGCCATAAATTTGATAATCGCGTGCACACCCGCGATCCATGTGTATGTGTGTGTGTGTGTTTACGAGCGCAAATACTAACTCACATCCTGTGCAAATAAATAAACACACAGTGGACCTTCGCTAAGGGATACCCTGAAATTATAATATAAGTAACTCTAATTTGATCTTTTACGTTCTTAAAAATTATATCTTCGGATTATTTGGGATAAAAGAAATATTATTTAAAATTTTTAAGATTATTTAAATCGAATTTAATCTTAATCTCTAGATATCGTGAGATTCACCTAAGATTTGCATTTTTTAAGCACTATAATGTGTCCATGAAGTTAATTATTCACTGTACTCCAATATATTGGTATCCACATGTGTGTCCAAAAGATTTGGACGAATTCAGATGCGGTGATCAAAATTCCAGCTACGAATTGCACCAATGGAATGAATAATCATTTATATGTATGTAAATGAGAATGAATAACTCGTTGCTTTTGCTCCGTGATTCTTCTTTAACCTCTATCCAGATGCTGTACCCTTCTGAACCCCTTCCCCTGCCCCTGGTATCCCCCTCCCATGCCTCCTTCTCCTGGAAGCCTAAGAGCCTGGAAATGTGTAGAGATGACAAAACTCTGCAGCAGCGCAGTCAACCGAAGTCGTTCGCTCTGCTGCAGTTTGTCTTAATTGCGTTTTTTCATTTTACGACTATTCATTGCCACCGCTCTCACCTTGTCCCCCAACCCCCCTCTCACTCTCCCTCACCCTCTCTCTGTCCCCACCTTCCTGCGCTCCCCTCTCTTTCGCTCCCACACGAGTGCATCTTGTGCTGCCCAACTAACTGTCACTGCCTCTGTTCTCTTTCTCCCTCTCTGTGAAGAGGGTATCATGGGTGTTTTGGACCATGAGGTGTTTATATTAGGTTTATGGATTAAATTGAAAAAATTGTAGGTTTCACTAGAACTATAGATATTGAACTCCTCTTACCGGTACACCATTTTTTAAGTTCAATTCTTCACTTACCTCAAAATCTCCTAATATCACTGATGACGGGGTATCCATTAGTCTAATCCAGATGCTCACTGCTAATGGTTTGTTCTTGTGTGTCGGCGCGTTAAACGCCACTGCAACGTCAACTCAACGCCCGCTGTCAATGTTTACCTTATTTAATAATGATTCAGTGGAAATAGTGCTGAGTGCGTTTGCCGATGGGTCGAAGGTCGCTCCATTGTTCCAGGCCAGTCCCTTTCCTGGGAACCACTCGTGCACACATACATATTATATCGCCTCCTCCGTTGCCACCGCCTTTGGCCAAGTTTTCAACTGCATTCCGCTCTGATTAGTGGCAGCTGCTCCAAGGACGAAGTTCAGTTCGGGCGGAAAAGTTGCGTCAACACGGAAAAGCTCTTGGCAGCGGGACAAGAAGAAGAAGAAAAACCCGAACTGCAGTAAAACAAGAAAAAAAGAAAAGAAAAGGAAATTAGAAAATGTAGAGTATAGATTTTGAGCAACGTATATATGTATCATTTTCAATGCACTATCTTAAAAACAGAATCATAATAGATCTCTTGCCCAATAGTTAGGAACCCTTTTTAAGGAGATATTTCGTACTTCGTAGCACAGGCACGTTTAGTAATCGTAATCGAGCTGACCATATGCCAAGTTCGGTTGGGGTTTATGGCACATATAAAATGCGCTCCATATGGCCAGCATTCTTCCGGTTCTGCCCGGTTCGTTTGGGCTTCTTTCCTTCTTTCTTCCGTCCTGAAACACGCGACATGGGCCGAAAAGGTGCCGATGGTGATTTTTTGCTCATAACTGAATCGCCGCTGGCGACCCACTTTGGCCATTTGGCCAAGTCCCCAAGACCTCAATCGATTCCTGTTTCGCAGCGGGGTTCAATGTCCTGCATCCTGGAGTCGTCGTAGCTTTGGGTGTGCACAAATTGCAGCTGCCGGCTGTCGCATTCAATAAGCCTAAGCTTCACTGTTTAAGATGGTATTTTGGAAAATCTACCACAATTAACCACTAAATTATTCACATTTTTAGTTTCTTTAGGAACCGAAAAATATAATAGTACGAGTAAATATTAAACTTATATTTGTCCCAGTTTACTTGAAATTTAATACATCTTTCGCGTATTACCCAATAACGATCATCTTTTTTACTGCATTTTCCAAGTTGATCATATTATTACCTGAGCAGCAAAGTAAAAAACTTGTTCGCAACCATTTACGGCAAATGCCAAAAGCCGCTTCGTTTTCTCATGGCCAGCTTGCTTTTGATCGGGGGAGGGGGCTGCTGATCGAGGTGGATCCAGCGAGGAAGTCGGGCTGAAGAGTCCGATCTATTAACCATTCGGTTATTAATTGACCACACGCAACGAAACCACTCGACACTCGGGATCTTACATCAGCAAACTCATCTGGCTGCAGCTAAACAAATGCCAAAGCGTTGATTGCTCTTAATTGGTATATGGCATATGGTTATATGGTTATATGGTATTTGCTATTCGGTTAGGGAACCTGTTGACGGGTTTGAGGCCTTCTATGACCATAGAATCAGTTCCAAGATCGCAAGGAGGTCTGAGATTCTGAAGAATTTAATAAACCATTTACTATAACTTTAGTAACAGAAACTATATACCATAGTAGCACATTTCATTTAATACCTGCAATTTAAATGAGAATGCATTGGACCTTGTAATAAAGCTAACCATTTGAGTTCATTGGCTGGTAATTGCTGTATTAGCCCAGGAGCTGCTTTCACTTAGCCGAAACTTAAGCTCGAAGGGGCTTTCTTCCAAGCCTCGAGGACTCGAGGGCAGCCAATGAACTGCATGGTAATCAATTAGGAGGGGTCTCTGCTATAAATAATCGGATGTGAGTGCGGCGGGGGATGTTTTGGTTTGGCTGGGGGTTGGTTAACGGGACACGGCCTAGCGGGCAAAATAACCGCCCTCTGACATGAGTGGCGAATAAAAAATAATAATAAAACTTGTGCACTGAGGAAATAGTTGTAGGAAATAATAAGGATATAATATAATGTGCCTACATAGAAACAGTCGTAAAAAGTTTTTATAAAAATAGGAATGATGGGATAAAGTGATTTTACGCTGATACAAACTTCCTATGAGTAACCAAACCTCAAGATCTATCCCCATTTCTCTCCGTGTGGCGATTGCGACAGGAATACTAGTCGGGTAGTTCCGTATCCGCTGGATGAGTCATGCCGACAACGTGTCGTATGCGTGTTTTGGGGGAGAAGGAGGAGGTGGCGCTGAATACTTATCAATTTGAATGCATTAAAGTGGGCAGAAGGAACTGAGGGCAGGGTGGTGGGAATTGCATGAGTGCCACTTCCTGGCCGCAACGACTTTTCGGACCCGGCCTTTGGGGGTTGACTGCAGGCAAAAGCCAAGGGGCGAAAGGACGTTAACCTTTTCGGGCATTGTTTTGCGAGGCGTCGCCCGGGGACACCAGCCATCCATCCACTAGGCCCACAAACTATATTGTACACCCGAAACACACCAAAATACACCCCCTCGCATGCTAATTGCCGGACCTAACCTCACTCAATTTCCCAAGCAGAGACTTTCGGGGCGCCATTCGAATATTAGAAACGTCTGACTGCCATCGAAGAGATATATCTGATGACTAATCCGGCACAAGCACACCGAACCGAGGCAGGAGCCCTTACAATATTACATCATCAACAATAACAGGGCAAACAAACAAACAAACCGACGAACGAAAGAAATAACATTTGGAATACAGTCAAGGACAAAACCCAGAGAAAAGAGAGGAAAAGTTATGGGAAAAACGGGGGGTAAAAGAGAGTTACGTGGGTGTGGGCATTGTATAATTGAGCCAAGTCTTTGCTAGGGAATCTCCACAATCCGAATCTGATTCTTTGTATCTGCAACTGCAACTGCATCTGCAGCTGGCATTGAATTGAGGGAGTGGGAAGTGGCTATGATGCTCCAAGGATGCTCCGCCAACAGACGACTCATTGAAGAGTCCTTGAATCCAAAACAACAAAGGATGTCGCCTGCGGGGGCGACTGTCTGCCGTTTGTTTGAATAACTCTTTTGCATAACGTGCTTATTTAACTGACTTCCCGGGAATGTTACGCATGAGTAAGAAAGAACCCTAGAAGAACTGATATTATTTACTATAATTTTACCAGAATCTATCGTTATTCCTATGATACTATGTTAAACTGATTAAATGAATTCTGCGAATCGAGATCATATGTGGGCCCCTCTCTACATGCCCAGTCTTCTTCTTCTCCTTCCCGTAATCTCCGCTTCACAAGAGATTCTCCGCGGTCCGTGCTTCTTCTTCTACTACTACTATAACACTATAACTACCATATATACTGGCACGATATACCGTATGTGTGCTATGGCTTTTTGTTTTGTTTGCATTTTTGCTGTTATTTGTTTATGGGCCACATAACTGGCAGCACTTTCTTCTGCGGTTTCGGACGCTGTTAGATTGCCATGGAATATGGAATATGGAATGGAGGCCCAAGCCGAAACCGAAACCAAAACCGAAGCCATAGATATTACCCAGTTTCTCTCTTTTCGCTCTTTCTCTTTCGCAGCTCTCTCGCGCGTTTTGTTAATGTTAATGGCCTATTTATACAAATACAAATTAATTATAAATTAATTTTGCCCAGGCACGCAAGAAAACCAAATTGCAAAACCTCGCTTAAAAGTGTAAATTATTTATTTTAATTTTTTTATTTGTTTACACGAACAGGCAGATCCGATGATATGAAACAACAAAGGAATCAGCTTCGGCCAGCCGAAACTTACATATATAGTATATTATATATTATATACCCTTGCAAATCATTCCTATCCTATTCCATTACATTTAGATTTACTTGCGTATATGTTACAACCATCAACCTTTCTGAACTCGTTATTAAATTGTACCAAAAACACAGATCCCAAATTTTCCAAATGCCGGATTTTCCACGCAAAAATAGTTCGTTTTTTGGCTGAAACAATGGAAGTATTGGTCGGAATTTCGATTGTCATACCTTTCTGAACTCGTTAGTAAATTTCCAATCGATTGGCATTTAAACCTGGACATTTTAATTTTTTTCAATTTTTTGTAAAAAATTGTGATGTTACCCCTTATAAAAAACGTGAAAATTTGCGAAAATTTTATTTTATCAACATCACACGGAAAGTGTCATGGATTTATTTATTATTTTGTTATCTGATCAAAACAATATGTATTTTTGGGATAGGACCATTTTTGGCCAAGTTACAGCAAAAAAACAAAACGGAAAAATTCCAATTTTTACCAAAAACACAGATCCCGAATTTTCCATGAGAAACACTTAGTTTTTTGGCTGAAACAATGGAAGTATTGATCCAAATTTGGATTGTCATACCTTTCTGAACTCGTTATTAAATTTCCAATCGATTGGCATTTAAACCTGAACATTTTAATTTTTTTCAATTTTTTGTAAAAAGTTGTGATGTAACCCCTTATAAAAAATGTGAAAATTGGCGAAAATTTTATTTTTCTACAATCACACGGAAAGTGCCATGGATTTATTTATTATTTCGTTATCTGTTCAAAACAGTATGTATTTTTTCGGTAGGACCATTTTTGACCAAGTTAAAGCAAAAAAACGAAAAGAAAAAGTTCCAACTTTTACCAAAAACCCAGATCCCTAATTTTCCGCGCAAAAATAATTCGTTTTTTGGCTGAAACAATGGAAGTATTCATCCAAATTTGGATTGTCATACCTTTCTGAGCTCGTTATTAAATTTCCAATCGATTGGCATTTAAAACTGAACATTTTAATTTTTTCCCATTTTTCGTAAAAAATTGTGATGTAACCCCTTATAAAAAATGTGAAAATAGGCGAAAATTTTATTTTATCAACATCACACTGAAAGTGTCATGGATCTAATTATTATTTTGTTATCTGTTCAAAACAGAATGTATTTTTGGGGTAGGACCATTTTTGGCCAAGTTACAGCAAAAAATAACAAAAAGGAAATTTTCAAATTTTTACCAAAAACACTGATCCCGAATTTTAGAGAGAGTAGTTTGCGTAGAAACGGACAGACAGACAGACAGGGCTAGATCGACTCGTCAAGTGATGCTGATCAAGAATATATATACTTTATGGAGTCGGAAACGTCTCCTTCACTGCGTTGCAAACTGCAAGAGTATACAAATAGAGATTTTGTTTAAAATAATATATAACTTTGTAATATCAAAATGTTTTCCTCAAACACATTTATTATTTTCTAGCTGTGTAGCCTTGAATCCAAATAGGAACAAACTCCCCCATCTCCTTTGCTATTGTCACCGATGTCATTTCTCGTGTCCCCGATTCCGATTCTCCATCCCGTCCTATCCACTCCATTCCGCCATTAACACACAGCTCGATTTGAATTTGGATCGACTACATAGGCTATGCGACTTGGCTGTCCTGTGCCAACGCAAAGTGTGAACAGCCTAAAATTAGAAACACTTTGAAGTGTGTGCAAGACATGATTTTCCTACCTCTCGCCGTTGTTTTTTATTTTAGTTTTTACTTTGCAAGTGTGTGTTTTAGTTTGTGGTGGCATTTTTATATCCATGTATTCGCTGTCACAGTAAATATATACAGCTGGGTTCAAAATAATAGCAAAGGGCTCGAAAATGCCTTAAAATATCAATATATTAAAACCAAAAAATTCTGAAACAAATCAGAAAAATACAAAATAAGGTTTAAATAAACATATATTTAAACTATTGTAATTTTCAAAACTCTCTTAACTTAGGGTGCTACCATTTTGGCTCAAGGTGTGTGTCTTCATAGGTGGAAAACAAGCAGCACAAGGTCACCCTGTGATTTCTAAGGGACAGGGGAAAGGTGAAGGGAAAAAGCGAAAACTTTCACACTCCGCACAATGAACAATGTAAGACAGCACACAGAAAAAAACCGACACCCCAAAATCCAACCGATTTACCTATCTCACTCTCCCCTTTTCTCCGACTTCGGTTGGTTTCACTGGGTAAAATAATTAATCAAAAAAGGCTAGTTAATGTTATGTAAATAAATAATTTCAACTCGTTTGGATGGTACCTATTTTTGTATATATTTGTATTCAAAAGAATTTAATTACTTTTTTAAAGTGTTTTAATTCCAATTTGGTGCAAAACTATTATTATTATTATTTACAGATTTTTTCATATTCTGTAAAAATTTCAAGGGGTATCAATAAGTCGCAAGTAGTCTGATTTGGTAACTGCAAGTTGCCGAAAATTAAAAGTGCGATTGTTCAACGCGTTGTGGTTGAGTGAAAATACGTGTGAACGAACCTTAAAACACAAAACACCAAAATGAAGACAACAATAGCCGTCGAAACAAACATTTGAAATTGTAAAACAGCTTGGGAAACCTTTCCCTACTCTTAATTCGAATTTTTACATATAAAAATAGTATTGTATAAAATAACGGCTTTAAGTTAGCGTATCTCCATTTATCAGAATTACCTTATCACTTCGAAATACATAAATATCAGTTCTGTTGGGGAAATAATTCCCAGAAATCCTTCAATCTTGAATTATTACATCTATGAGAATCTTAATCTTAATCGCTTCTAGCTATCAGGCAGTTTAGAATCTTGAAGCCAAAGTCTTGGGTCTTCATAACGGCCTCTCCATATCATTATATTTTCCCATTTCCCTTTGAAAGCCATAGAAATACCACCGAACCGTATTAGAAAGTTATTTCGCGGCGAAAAGACCCTCCAAATAATTCATTTCCTATGAAATTCCAATTTGGGGGAAGTCAAAATAGAAATACGAAAATCAGGAAGAGGCAGCACCGAAAAATGCCAAGCACAATTATCTTGAAAATACAAAAAAAAAAGCATAATAAAAGAGAGAGAAAAACAGTCAACACAGCGTGGGCGAAATGAAGCCAATTGAGTGAAAATAAAAGGGGGGAAGGTGGGACACTTGGACAGTTTGACTGATCGTGATCATCATCATCATCACCCCAACTACCATCATCATCATCATCATCGTCTTGGACGTCATCATGATCGGTTGGCTAATTTGTGCGGCGCTGATTCATCTCCTGGAGACAGAAATTTATTCGGTTATCTAAGTGCACACAATTAAAATTCATTAAAATATAGCCATTTCCATCATAAATTTCCATCAACGAAAATTTGTGGTTTTCTGTTGTCATTTCATTGCTGTGGCTTTACTCTAAGCAAGTGGTTATTATGACTTTTACAACATCATCAGTTAAAATCAAAGGTATTTTTACTTTCAGTATTTTAGTATTTATAATTCTGTTGCAACATTGATCTTAAGATCGTCTTAAGATCACAAATAAATTTTCGCATAATACTAAGAGTATTTGAGCCTTCGGTTCTTGGGGCGTTTTAGCCCTCCCCATTTTAATTTTTTCGTTATTAAATATGATGTTTGTTTGTCCAAGTGATGAGCTCATGTTTCGTGGGGCGTTTTTCGAGACTAAAACTGCTAATTGTCGGACATTTGAACATGTGGCACCATTCCGCGCCTTCGCAGAAAGTATTCACATTCGATAGCCCATCCACGCCCCGAACTATCGGGTCAGGGTCACCAGCACCGAAAGACAGGGCGCTCCCGAAAAGAGTTCAGTTCATGATAAGTGGTCGGTGGGTAGATCGCATCTTCATAATATATGAGGCTCGTAATTATAATTGTCGACGGGTGCGTGCGGGGAGTCTGTGGACTAATTGGCCCAGTCGATGATGGAAATTTGTGGAATGCCATGGGGCATGGAATGGGGGCAGTAGCCGCAATCTGAATTGCTTGTCAGCGATAAGGAAATGAGTTGTGTGGAGATGAAGGCCCTCAGAAGCAGAAGAAGATGGGTACAAAGAAGCGACTGGGAAGTTAAGGAGGTTCTTCATAAAAGAGGAAATCAAACTGACAATGGATTGAAGAACATTTTCAAAAACAAGGAATGGCATTTCTAGAAATTAGTTGTATTTAGTTGTAATAAAAAACATAGAAAGGGATTTATTTTTGATAAATTATTTTTGATGTGATTAAAGCACGGTCATTCCCCATTAGTTCTGGACCCCGAATGCTGCCCACTCATCCGCTGTGACCCAAATTCCGTGACTGGACTGCCGACAACACACAAATGGTGATGTGTCAATTTTAGTGCGTACGAATCCACTTGATACCCGGCCATTTCCGAGTCAGATTAGCCGGGTCCGGGCTCGGGTACTTTCCG
Source organism: Drosophila prostipennis (assembly GCA_037075205.1). Lineage (NCBI taxonomy): Eukaryota > Metazoa > Arthropoda > Insecta > Diptera > Drosophilidae > Drosophila > Drosophila prostipennis. The sequence continues at coordinate 151,724 of JBAMCJ010003331.1, read as the reverse complement.
AATTAAAAGAGTTGTTCGTCCGCCGGAGTGAGTGCTCCGTAATTAGTGCGCTTTGATGGCAGTTTAAATATTCATTCGTAATCTGTCCGTCTGTCCGCCTCCTCGCCTCCAACAACATCGTTGTGAGCTCCAAAAGTGTTGCCCACATCACAGACACGTAGAGTATTCATTGAAACACACAAAGTATGCATGTATTCGTACATATATACTATAGAGCGGCCTCGACACATACCGAACTGAGATACAGCCCCTGCACTAGACAAATTCACACTACAGTGCGTATCAAAAGTGCATGACTTGGAGTTGAGAAAGCTTCGAGATTTAAGTCATGAAAATTATAATATATATTTATAATATAATATAAAACATCCGAGAGTCATACAGATAAATTCTGAATAATGATGGAAACTTTGGTTATTATTGGTTATTCCCAAAATATATCATTACATTTTTTAAACTGAGCGTCTAGAGGACACTCTTCAAAATGCCCTATGCCTATGAAACGCATTCTTCGTACAAATATAATATATTTGTATACCTGACGCAGCCACCTCTTAAGGCCCCCCTCTCGACGCCCCTGGGCACATAATCATCCAAATAATCAGCACCCCCCGCGTGTTGTCACGAACAATTTATGCGCTCTGCTTGCTTCGCACATTTCTCATCTCTTCTGCTTTTATTTTCCACCTGCCTTTGTTTTTCTTTTGGCATCTGTTTTTGTTTCTAGTGTTTTTTTTGGTTGTCTGTTTTTATTTTGCAAGATTCGCCAATGCTTCTGCATTCCTCAGCCACCATGCATCGTTGTAATTGTTGCATTTCATATTTTGTAGATTTAAGCAAAAACAGTTCCAGCGAAAAATCGAAATTTTTAGGGCTCCATAAAAATGACGGGGCGGAACTTAAAAATAAACCTCCATTGTTGTCATAAAAAATATTTGTTCTCTTCGTGCGAAACGGAATGACGTACGGAAGTTCGTTTGCCCAAAAGGGTGCGCTGAATTGGGGTCACCATAAAAATGGAATACTATCCATTGATATGACCGAATTTCGATGAATTTCTAATATTGGTTGGTAAACTACTGAATAAACTGGTAAAACCATTATAGACTTCTTAAGATTTCCATTCCATTTTCCACCCAGCTTTTCTCCGCCCAACAAACCCACCAATTCGAAGTGACTCATCTTCAACTAATCAGCAAAGTGCAGTCAATTGCCTGGCAATGTAGAGCATGAATAATTATGGTGCAAATCTGCTGGGGGCAATTAAATGATTGGCAATGATCATGAAATTTGATAGCAAATGTGCCAGCAAACTCAAAGCAGACAAACTGTCTGACTGACAAACTCTTTTGTATCTGTATCTTTGTATCTCTATCTGCACATCATGTGGGCTCATTGCCAAAGGCCAAGGGAATTGCCAGGGGAGGGTAGAGATTACAGTGAAATGTCTACAAACTAAATGAGTTCTTCTTAGTTGCCTGTTTTTTGATTATTAAACGAAGGTTCTTATAGTTAGGATCCTAACACTTGGTATATGGAATACCATTTCTAATTTGAGAAAAGGATAAGTTCAACTTACCCAAGTGCCACTGTATGTTTATACGAAACTTCCCCATTGACATTTGCCTCCATAATCCGAGATGCAACTGCAACTGCAACTGCCTCATTATCTTCGGAAACGATGTGCATGATTGCCGGAGAGGCGATTTGTCAGATGCCTGGGCCCTAGGCCCCCCTGAAAAGAAAACAGAAGGAAGAGAACGGAAAATATAAGAAAAGCGAGCAGCACTTGCTAGTTTATTGTGCCAGTTTTTCCCACACTCGCACAAAGTCCAATAAAGTGCAGGCTCTCCAGTTTTGTGGGTGGCGACAAGTACATGCAACATTTGTCGGTCCAAATGAGCATTTCCCCGCGGGCGGTGGGGGAAAATCCGTGGAAAATGTGTGGCCAAGAGGTGCCAAGAGCTGTGCAAAGAATGGCAGGATGATGAAAGGAAAAAACTCATTACTGGCTAGTGAGGCACTCCAATAAATGCCACGTGAATCTTGAAGAAAGCCTTGAGCCCTGCGACTTACAGAAAAGTTGCTTGAAATTGAGATTGAATGTTTGAAATGTTTTATAAACATCCCAAACTGCAACAGACCTTAATTAATATTTTAACAGAAATCTTTAAGAGGTATAACGCTTCAAAAATCGTTTACTTTATGTAAAAAGTTGATACCAGAGAAGAAATCGGGGTCACCAATCAAATTAAAATTCAAAAAGAATTCAAATTAAGCAAATTTAAAAGGAATATGTATATACTGGTTATTTTTTAGGCATTTGGTTATTTTCTGATCAGATCTAAACCTTCTACCTCCCCCCTTTCAGAATGTGGTGGACCATCACTGGCAACTTCGGCAACATTCTGCCCATCGACTGGTCCAAGTCGTACACCCGTCAGATGCACATGCCCACCCTGAATCTGGGCCAGAACCACACGAAGCAGCAGCAGCAGATGCGCAACCAGCAGCAGCAGCTGCAGAGCCAGCAGGCGTATCCACAGAGCAACGGATTGGGATCGGGACTGGATGCCCAGACTCCCGGCGACGAGTTCAACGACTTGGCCAGCGAGGATGAGGCGGTGGCCAACGACCTGGACATGCACGCCCTGATCCTCAACGGATTGAACGGGGATCTGGACGACCAGCCGATCAAGACGGTGGAGGAGGTGATCAAGGAGATCGACGACATCATGGACGAGGCCGAGAGCCCGCTGGAGGAGCCGGACAACTGCGATTCGGAGGTGATTGAGAAGGCGCGCGAGGTCCTGGGAGCGCCCCTCTATGCGGAAAGTGAGTACCCCACCATATCCCACATTCTAAGTAGCTCTACAATATAGTATTCCCCGCAGAACTGCAATATCTGACCACGACACAGCTGAACGAGCTGTACATGGAGATGGAGGTGCTGATCCAGGAGCTGAGCGAGACCCTCATCAACGAGCTGGCCCTGCGCGATGAGCTGGAGTTCGAGAAGGAGCTGAAGAACTCCTTCATCTCGCTGCTCCTGGCCGTCCAGAACAAGCGGCGGCAGTACCACGTGGAGAAGAAGCGCGGCAAGTTCCAGGGTGAGTTTCTAGTGAGAGTTTAAAGCTCCGGAGTTCTTAATACAGAATTATTACATACTACAGGTCCCGAACCCAAGTACTTGACCACTGTCATTCCGTATCACCTGGAGAACGGCACGCCCAACAACCAGTCCCTGCAGGTCCTGATCAAGAGTGAGTGTTTGTAGAACCTTAAAAGATTTATTAAAGACCCTCTAACCCCCCGACTTTACCCCTGCAGTTCTCAAGGCCATCAACGAGGACAGCCCCACGGTGCCGGCCCTCCTCACGGACTACATCCTGAAGGTGCTCTGCCCCACATAAGGAGGCCTTGGAAGCCCAGCTGTCGCTCTATCTCCCTGTCTGTGTTTATACGATTATGCCGTGCATCTATATACAAATTGCATACACACACACATAATTTAATGATTAGTTTGTACTTTAACTTATTGTTTAAACGCAATCTGTGTACTCAGAGGAGGAGAAGGTGATTTCCACATAAACGGGGTGTCTAACCCATCCCCAGAAGTCTCTTCTTTGGTCGATCCAAAATGATAGAACAAAATATGCAACAAAATATACATGTAATACATCTATAGTCACCTATATATATATATCTCTAACGAAATATTCACGGAGAGCGCGCTATAGAGGGAATAAGCCAGTCCTCCCAATAATGGCAATAATACTCACTTCTCCGATCCGCCGCCGCCTCTCTTCGTATTGTTATAGAGCTGACTCCAACTAAGCTTAACTTACAATATATATGTACGTATATGATAAATGCAACTGCAAAAGCTTCAAATACTTCATCTATGTGTGTAATATGCAGATCGAAAACCATATACTGCTTGCATTATGTTTGCTCGCCTTATCTGTATCTGTGTGTTCGGCAGCCAATCCAATCCCTAGTTTGTACAATAAGTAACTTGTATGTAATATATAACTTGATAACTTGATTGTAAGAGGTGTTTGGGCGTTCGGCCTGCGTGTCCCCGGGAAATCCGCCGTTTCCAAATGTGTTCCGAGTGCAATTTGTATCATTTGAGACGGGCATCAGAATCAGAATAAGAATCAGTTGAAGTAATTGTTTTCGCTTCGCTTTAAGTTTTACTTTACTACACCTAATTTACACATTTTTATTGTTTTTCGAGGCCATAAAACGCGTTCTGTTTTGTTTAATGTAAATGAAGGAAACACAAATTTAATTTTAATTTGCATAGAAAACGCTGTGTTATTTACTTTTACCAAACAAGCATATATACAATTAATAATAACTATAAAAAATAAAAAAATAGCTAAAAATCAGTCAGGCGCACAGTGCTCTTCTTTTTATTATGATTAACGATAAAGCGATCTTCTTTCTTTACCTTCTAAGCCACCAGTCACACTAACAAGGCAAACTTAAGACGATAAACGAGTAAGGAGAATTCAAAGTATAAAGCATACATACTTATATGAAGTTGCATCAAGTCAAGTCCAAAAAGAACCACACTTATATCATGTTTCACATCTCACAAGACAAAAACCAATGGAAAAGAGCTGAGAGAGCGAAAAGCGCAAAGGAGCTCGAAATTTCCAACCCATTTGATCGGCTCTTCAAATAGAAGATATTCGAATCACATCTAATGCAAATCTTAGGTACCTTTGTTAGTAAACGATATGCAAGACATACCTAAAAATCCAAAACCTATATAAAAGATAAAAGACAAAATACACACAAGAGAAACTGCATAAATGTTTACGACTCCATATACACAATATATATGTATATCAAATATGGTCGCGCTTTATAAATCAAAAGAAAACGTATTTACTAAAACGCAAATCTTTAAATGGAATATGACTTTTTTAGGTCTCTGCAAAGTAAAACAAAAAACAAAGGCTATATAAATCATATAATATGATACAAAATTAAGAAGGAATCCCCTAACTGTACGTGTATTTGTAAATTATTTGAAGAGTCCATGTTAAAGTCGAATGAAAAACAAATAAATGACAGCCTAGAATGGAAATTATATTTATTTGATAAATTAGTAAAAAGAGAACACAAAATACATAGTTCTATGTACAATGGACAAACCGAAAAACTTTTAAATTGCTTGAATAAAAAGAAGAAAAACTATCTACTGACTATTGGTACTTGGGAGAATCTAAATGGGATAACATGGATTTAGTGGTGGTCGTGATGTTAAAAGGTTTTTAATTTTTCTACAAAAGAAGTAATGTAACGGAATCTAGGTTGAAATTGAAGTGTTGCATAACGTTTCGGAACTAACGGTATATTAAGGTATTTACATTTTTTGAATCTAGCATATCTAAGGTTGAGGTCCGCGCTAAACGTGCAGCCGGGTTCTCCACCCGTTTCGATTGGCACTTTGTAGTTTTTTTTTCCAGTCGCCTGGCCACACCGCACTGCCCAGTAAAAAATAGTTTTTTTTTTGTATCCAACCAACCAACTGTAAAAATAAGTTTAAACAAAGCATCTACTCATAAGTTTCATTTTTTTCCGTTAAGTGTCACCATTATTTATTTTTTAAGTGTGCTTTCAATAAGAAAATGTCATCGCGAAGGTAAATCCAATAGGAAATACGACAATCTACCGCACACACACGCACGCAGTCGCACACACACACGCACGCACGCTCCGCTCCCAACTGGGCTATTTACATATGTATAAGTAGATACAAAAGCAAAGGCAGAGCGAAAAAAGAAGAAAAACAGAAACAACAAAAAGTAAAAAAGAACTGTTGAGATAAAAAGTGCAATAAAGTGACGAACGCGAGGGGGAGGAGGGTGGTGGCAGCGTGGATGCAGCAGAACCATTACTGCTGCTGCACGGCCACAGCTGTTGCCCACCGAGTAAGCAGTGCGGTAACCAGTGACTGTTGACCAAAACCGATACCCGGACACCCTACTGCTGGACACCCTACCCACCAACTGGAGGAGGACTAAGACGATGATTCCCCAAAGGATCCTACCACTATATAACACAATAACTATTGACTAGGGAACCTTTCTTGACTATTCCAAAAAAGTATATACCCAGTAACAGTGACAGTGGACTACGACTACACCCATATGTTTGCCCCCTACTTTTGCCCACCGGGTAACCAGTGCTCAGTAACCAGTGACCACATACAAATGTATCTATATCTATATCTGTACCCCCCACTTTAGATGGTTCCACCCAACGATATCTGGCATCGAAGCTGAGAAACTGCTGCAGGAGCAGGGATTCGACGGCTCCTTCCTCGCCCGCCTCTCCTCCTCGAATCCGGGCGCCTTCACGCTCTCCGTGCGCCGCGGCAACGAGGTGACCCACATTAAAATCCAAAACAATGGCGACTTCTTTGATCTCTACGGCGGTGAGTGATGGCCGATTCCCCCTTTGGGTCACCCATTTAACCAGTATGAATTCCCCCTCGTTTTGCAGGTGAAAAGTTCGCAACACTGCCGGAACTGGTACAATACTATATGGAGAATGGCGAGCTGAAGGAGAAGAACGGCCAGGCCATCGAGCTGAAGCAGCCGCTGATCTGTGCCGAGCCCACCACGGAAAGGTAAGTGCTGTCCAGGATCAGGATCCATATGGGATATATGATATGGGAGCAATTAGGATAGTACTTACATTTTGAATCCAAAGAATTATCCATTAGCTATTACGTTTGCCATGTTCCCAAGTATATCAGCGTTCTGAAAAGAAATATAAAAATAATGTTTTATTAAAAGAGCCCTTTTCAAAATAAATGTAGTCTATCTGCGCGATGTGCATTACCACATCCTCTAATAGGCTGACGTCAGTGAAGCTACATAGATTCCATTGAAATTGGGTCACCAGAAAATCGGACAACCTGTTCTCATAAAATTCCATGACCTACATTATGGTTCCACTCCGCTTTGTCCAAGGATGAATGGCGTTTGTTTGGTTTGGGGTCCGATTTATTATTTATACACCATGTTTACAAACGATCTTGTATGAGCACTTTAAAGTATAAACATAAGTTTCGAGCGTTTCGCTTATCAGGCTTTCCCTAATTGTTATCGGGTACTGGGAATTCGAATTGGGGCATGGCCACATTTGGCATCCCGTTCCTCCCCTTCCCTTCCTCTTCCCCAATTATTATCCTTCATATCTCTTATTTTTGTTTGGCCCGCGAGCCGCAGAGTTTTTTCTTTTAATTTTTGTGCAAACGCACCGAAATTTGGAATATTGTTATGATAATAAACATTTTTTATTTATTCCACCAACGAAGAACTATTTATTTGTTTCTTTATACATTATACATGTTTCTTAAGTACTATTGCAAAACAAAGTAACATTCCTATGTATTTCTAATAGTTGGAGGACTTTTATAAATTGTTGCTTTATGGGAACGGGAATTATAAGAACTGTTTTTTTTTGACAAGACCTTTGGATCGGTCGAAATTACTATATTACTTTGTGAAATTCTATCGTTTTGCAATAAATCTTCTGATCATATCACAAATATCTGCAACGCATTGTTATTTTCCAAATTAATAATAACAATCTTTGTATTAATGTGGGATTGATATCAACTCGAAGCTTTGTTCTCCTCGTCTAGTCTTTCTTTTTGGATTGTTTACAATTCGCCAGAGACAAGCTTTGCAGCTTATTTTCAAGACGAGATGAAATTTCAGTTTTGTGGGTGAATAATTTCTAATTCCACTTAAATCGGGCACCCACACACCTGTTGTTCACGCAGCCACCCACACCCACACATACATACCTACATACGCGGTGACCATACAAGCAATGCATTGTCTTTGTTTTGTTGTTGTTGTTTTATTGGCTTTTACAACCCACACGCGCAAAATATTTTCGTTATTTATTGTATTTCTTGCTTATTAATATTTTTTGTGCCCGCTGTCCACAGGGGCCATCAAATATTTTACGGCCCCCCCCCCCTTCCCCATCTCTTTTTCATTCCTTCTTTCTTTCTTGTTTGTCGCCTTGTCGCGTTTCTTATTGTCGCTTCTGCTTTTCGCTGAGCTTCGTGCGGTGCATTTTCCGCATCCTAACGGGTCAGCCACCTCAACTGGCCACGCCCACCGACGCCCCTCTTAAGTTGGCGCTGCAGCAAAGAGAAAGAAAGCGTAACCCAACTGGAATTTTGGATCTTAACGGTGCTACGTTTGCGTACTTACAGCAGAGGTCGAAATAATAGAAATATAACAGTATATCTTGATAAGTTCAAATAATGGAAAAGACAAAATCTAAAAATAAGCTTAGTTTCATAGCAATTGAAAAAGAAAACTCCCTAACGCTACAGGTGACAATGGGTTAAATTGTTGCCTCGTTAAAAACCAGTTTTGCAAACTTGTAATAGAGGTTGGCTACTATTTGAATTATATTCTATTAGTTTTTATGCCACTTAGTTGACAAGCACGGTAAAATATAAATATGTTTGTCTTTTCATAAGAACCACTATTATTTTGAACCCATCTGTTCAATTCTGACGTTTGAAATAACCCTTTCATATAACCCCCAATCTGGTTTCCCAGCCCCTCCATCAACCACTTATCCTTGACTGAAGCTCGTGACGATTTTGCTTTTGTTTTTTTTCGATTCTGGTTTATTTTTAAAGCCCCTCGATCCGAGCTTCGTTTATTTTTAGCCTAAGAAGGTGTCGTATGGGTTATAATCGATCTGCGCGTCGCTAAAATCATTTGATTCACGGTGACGTCAAACAAGGGTTGGTATCGAATTGAAAACCGATCATAATAATATTTTTAGGGGTTGGTCAGGGGGTGATTTAAATTAAGGTTGAGAACGTCAGTCGTCCGAAAAGTGGGTTTATTATGGGATGTGGAAAATTTACGCGGTCAGTTTATTTATAAATCAATTCGTTTGCATTCTGCCATTCTGAGTTTTATAAGTCAAAGTAATATGCATACAATGGAACTCATTAGTACTGGGTATGATTTGGTGGTAGTAGGGTCTGTAGAAAATGGGGAATTTCTATTGAGTACTTGTGACCTTTGGATTTTAAGGAACTGCTTGATCTCTTATAATCCCAACTCCATCATTCTTGGGCAAATATTGTGATAAATTCCCGGCGAGTAAGAAAACCTCAGCGGAATGTGAAAGATGGGAACCACACTCTCTGAATTCCGAACTGTCACGACATTCTCCAACCTTCTCTTGCCCATTTCACCATCCGATTGCATTCCCATTTCTATTTCTCGACGGTGATCTTGACCTTTAATCGAGTCAGAAGTGAGATTGGAGTGCAACCGAATTGCAAATCACTCGATGTAATGCGGTTAGGTTGTTTTTGTTTTTGTTTTTGTGTTCTGTTTGCCTACCTGCCCACTTAATCGTTGCAATTAAAGACGATAATTGTTAATTGCTTTAGTTTCGCGCACTTTCTTCCATTTGCCCCGTCGATCTGTCAAGGAGTAAGACAAATCTGACAATCGTCAATTAAGCTTTCGAATTGTTTGTGTTTGAGTTTGTGTTGGATAATGGATAATGGATACTGAATACTGGATAATGGGTAATGGGTAATGGCGTTGCCTACCCACCTACCCCACGGGCACTTGAGCCCCATATACTGGCTGCAACCCCCTCCCTTTGCGCCCTTGCACATCCATCACACTCTCAAGTGCCTGAAATGCTAAATGCTTTCAATTTTCGCCATTAAGACAAGCCTACAAATGGTTTATAAATTATGCCGTGCACGTAGCTCAGGCTATATAGCTGTATCTGTATCTGTATCTCTACCCCAACCTCCACTTGTATCCGTATCTGTATCTAAGGCATCGGCCGTAACAGCAGCAGCAATAAATGTCTATAGAACGGGTGCACGGGAAGAAAACATATCAAAATTTGTGATCATTAATATCAATAAAATTTTGAATTGGGAAAAAAATCAATTTATATAACAAATCTTGATTTTCATGTAACATATTTTAAGATCGTATTTTCGAATACATCATTAGGAACACCAAGTTTTTCTCTGTGCTTACACGTAAATAAATTGAACTGTGCAAGCACGCACATTTACTCATCCATATGCATGTATTTGGCTGCAGGTACTTTACCGCCCCCAACTGCCCCGCCCCTCTAACGCCCACCACATAATGCCCTCGATCGTGTCATCCGTCACATACTCCACAAACTGTTGACTCGTCCGTCGCCCGAGGAATTTTATCCACTATATCCACTATATCGCCTATGTGGGGCGACGATCTCTTCCCATCATATGATCCCCCGGGCAAACAGATGCACCCGATTAAGCTGTCGACGCTCTGATTATAAAGTACAGATCGGGGGACCGACTAATGATGCCGCTCGATGCAGGCACAACTGTACAACTGTTAAGTGCTAGACCTACTGCTTATATAATAGCCATCTAATTATCGTATATTGATTGTACTTTAATTGTCGACATCAAATATTAAACTGTGCTTCCGAGATCATCGGAAGATCTGCTGATTTGATGATCGCAAATTTAAACAAACACAGTGATTTTAATTAATTTTTGTTAGATTGTGATAAATAAATTGATTTTATAACCACCCTATTTACGTGACCGCTGAACCATATTATAACATTTAGTTATAATCAACTTCTATCTACACATATTCCAATTCACCTGAAACTATCAGTTCCTAATGTAAATCCCACGAACTAAATTAAAGTCTAAACGCACGTATTTGAGTACGCAAATCGAGATGATCGGTCATTATATTTCGTATCCTAAACTGCCCAGCACACGACAATTTAAAGCTCCCGGCACGAACAGCAAATGTGTCCGTTCCCGCAATTATATATTCAGGTAAATCCCTCGCCAAAAACCTCAAACCGCGCCAAAACAAAGAGCCACAAAGAAAACGAGGAGAGATTCGAGAGACAATAAATGGGGATATGGGATTCGATTCGATTCGTTGGAACGCAAAGAAAATCGAAATTGTGAGGGGCCAACGAACCGAGTATTCCTCCAAAAAGAAAAACTTTTCCGCCATTAAACGGCGCGTGAGTCCCCGGCTATTTGCGGAACCGGAGAGCTGATCTGGTTACAAAAAACTGTTACATGGACGGGGGCTCACGTAGTATTCCATCTAATAATATAAATTATGACGATGATCGTAAATCTTGGGAAATATTTTTGGCTAGTTGAGCATGGCAAATATGGGGCGATATCATAAATCTCGGCAGAGATAGTGAGACCCAGCCTAGTTACAAGTGAAACTGGGTAAAACCTATCCACCAATTTCGCAGGAAACCAATGTACCTAATGCTCCAAAACTTAAATACTAAAATAGTTTGATAGGACACTCATAAGCTATTTAGGATAGGATCACCATCTTAAATTCCTCAAATTAATCGATAATTGAGATGAATCATATTTAAAATAGCTTACATTTTAGCTGACTAATACTACGATTTTACACACGCCCACTGCCGGTGACTTTATGATTTGTAAATTATTTGTAAATAATAGAAGTGCTTCTCCTAATTGCCTTTCTCTGTCATTTCTTGATTTACCCCCTTTTTAGGGTGGGGTTCGAAGCGCACTCTGTTCGAAATGTACTATACTATATAACAAGCTCACAAATGCCCGATATTATGGGCCATAAACAATATTTGCGAAAACAAAACAACACTGGCGATCGCAAAAAGTTCTGTTTGTCTTTTCGGCTGATTTAGTGCGAACACGTCCATAGATCAGTCCTTGCGCCGCCGAACGACACCGACACACAATCGACGGGGGATTGGATTGGGATTGGGATTGCTAACCCATTTCGGGGGATTGTCGGCCTGCCACGCTTCATCTACGGATTGGGCTTCCATCGCGGGACTCCGGGCCCAAAACCAGAGCCAAATTCAGAATGGCGAACAATTAATTGCCGGCTGGGTCATAGTTGTGTGCCCGGCATACTAACTACCCCCTCTTCCCGCCGATCGGACACCAGATTATTAACAATAAATTATGTTTGTTTCTGGCCCACTCCCCATCGAAAGCCCACAAATGGTTTGGTTTTGGTTTTGACTGTGCCCAAATGCGTTGTGGGTCTCCTCCAGCAGCGATTTCGGGATAGCCAAGGTCGCATGGCAATCGGCACAGATCGAGTTTATTTCTGGGTTGGGCACCCACCATTGCCTCAATGATGTCTGAACTTGTAATCATTTTACGGATAGTGTAAACAAGTTGAAAGAGCGATTGGTTTATGCCAAATTTAAATTGAGTATAAGCACATTCAAAGATCAAAGAAGGCCTTTTGGACTTGAGTTCTTGTACTAACTTTATAATATTTATAATATTTGTAACATTAAAATATCACCACACTGCACTTCACTGCAGTGACTAACAAACTCAACCGACATTCTACTCCGCCCAGTAGTAGAACACCCAGGTGGTTTTCCCTCGAATCCGATCTGGTCCATCTGGCTTGGAACATCCTGTTTGCATTGATGCATGCAAATCTACCTGGGTTTTCCCCCACTTGATTTATGCTATGCATTTTCGATTTGTACCCAACATTTTTGAGACATTTTCAATTGAGTTGTGCGTTCCAGCGAAAAACCAGTGACGAAATGTTGAAATGTTGAAAAAACAAAAATAGTCTGTCATCAGAGGGTGAGGGGGAGGGGAGGGGGTGGGCGTTATGAGGTTGCTAGTTAAGTGTTGCTAAGATCGCAGTTCGCAGGCAGTCGCACGTCTGCCAATTCTGATGTGCTGGCCGAAAACACACAAAAAAGAAAAAACTAAACAAATATTCTGCGCACGTTCGCTCCTCTGACGTCTGCGCCTGCGCTGTAAGAGAGCTTTTGGCACTACGCGCTTCTAGCTCCCACCTGCCCCTCCGCTCCTCCGCCCCTCGGCCACCCAACTCCTTGCCTAGATGGCCGCCACAATTGTTGCTGTGCGGTTTCAGTTTCATTTCCGGTGGCAGCCAACGGACGGCGCTTAAAGCGCGCTTTATATTTGCTTTTTCTTACAAGCCAGCACAGCACACACTCATATCACGAAATGACCATTTTCGGATTGGAATTAATTTTCTGTGTTTGCTTTTCGAAATGTATATGATTCGGGTTCTGATTGCGATGAAATCGGCAGTGATTCATCCAGGAGTACAGTCATTACTCACACGCATAGGGGGTTGGGGGGTGTCGCTTTCAATAGGTGTTAGCATGGCACTATCGCATAATCGAGAGTGAGGTGAAAAGTAAAAGTGTCGCTGCCTTAGAACTTTCTACTTTAACTTTCTAAGTAAACTATCAACTGGCGCCCGAAGCAGGACCACATGCGACCACATAATTGGCGCCCAACGTGGGGCCTGCAATGCAACACACCCACTGCCAATCACGAGTAACGTCTTTCGTTTTTATTATTGTTGTTGACTTCTGGCTCGCTGACAGTAAACGAGGTCCATAAACAAAAACCCCCTGACCCAGGAGATCGGCAGGAAGGGCTAACCAGAGCGGCGGCTGGGTTTAAAAACAAAAAGCGCCGTCCGCAGCCAGACAAGATTCAGATTCATTCATACCCCGGCGCTTAGAACACCACCAGTCCACAGCTCCCGACGGAGAGACATATACGAACGATCGCCACTGAGAGAGCGGAAGAATCGCATCGGGAGGAGAGAGCAGAAGCAGCCCTCGCTGAGACAACGTTAAGAATCCGATTCCGATTCCGAATCTGAATCTGAATCCGAGGCAAAAAGCTTCAGACCCGGCAGCAGGCGCTTCATTCTCGAGTTGCGGTCCAACGGGTTAGCAGCTCAGCTCAGCTTAGCGCGCAAGCAGTCGCCGTTCGTCGTCGATCGTCGAATCTTCGAATCTTCGGCAAGCAGTTCATTTCGAGTTTTTTTTCGTGTGGTCTTCAGTTTTCAGTTTTGAAATCTTCTGTTCGAAAAGCCTCGAATTATGCCTTCGGCCACATTTGTCCTGGAGCACTTGATGGCGGCACAAACGCGTCTTAACGAGCAAGCCGCATCGCCAGCAGAGGTCAAGATCACCACCAAAACCACCAACTCCACCAACTCCACCACCACCGTGGCCAAAAGCACCAAAGCCAAGTCGTACGAGAAGAAACTGCTGCTGGCTCTCAAGAAGATTGTGCAATAATAAACAACACTCTATTTGACAAACTATAAACTATATAGACATTTCACCTTAATCGAGCTGACTAAGATCAATAAAAAACAAAACAGAAACAAAACAGAAAAACAAAACAAACAGCGGCAACAAAAACAAGAATTCTAGTTTTTGTGTGTTCCAGTGTGTGTGTGCGTGTGTTTGTGAGTGGGCAAGTCGTTACATAAAAACGTTAAAAAGTGATATAAAAACGCCCCAACCAAGACGCATTTTTCCGCAGTGGAATAATACCATTTTTACCTTTTTGTTTCGGTGTGAAAAGCGAGAGTGAGGAAAATGCTGTTCAACAAATGCCTGGAAAAGTTGTCCAGCTCGCTGGGCAATGTGGTCAATCACAAGCTGCAAGAGAAACAAGTCTACAACAACAACAACACTATAAACAATAATAATAACAATAGTATAAACAACAATGCGTACCACAAGCAGCGGAACTTCGAGTACGAAAGAGCCATCCAGGCGCACTACGGCGGCAAGGGGAGGCGATCGGAGGAGCGGGAGAGGAGCGGCAAGTTCAGGGGCGGCAAGGGTCAGAAGTCAAAGGTCGCGACGACGCCACCGGAAACACCGGAAGCGGAGACGGCCTGCAAGAAGTGCATGACCCACGACGAACTGGCCCAGATCATCAAGGGCGTCAATCAGAGCCAAAGCAATCAGATCAATCAGAGCAATCGCCTCCAGCGAAGACGTCGTCCCCTGTCCGCCCAGCCATCTGCCGCCGCCTCGGCCTCCACGTCCACGGAGTCCCTGCACCGGCTCACCCCCAGCCCCCAGGCCTCCGCCCATGCCTCCTACCCGGCCACGCCCACCTCCTGGTCGGCCACCCCGCCCCAGTTCCCAGCCGCCTTCGGCGGAGCCAGCTGCTCCGGCAGCACGCTCCACCTGCTGGCCACCATGCGCGTCCAGCTCCATGGTTACACGTAAGTTCCCAACTGGGAGTCCAGAATCCAGAATCCCAACCCCACAAAAACAATAATCAAATGGGGGTAGCAAAAAAGATAACCAAAATTTAGCGTAATTAACTGATTTGGGGCGCGTGCGAAATTAAACGTTAATTGTTATCAAAGTGCGAATTATTCATTTGTTGGGCTGCGAACTAAATGATACCCAGCAGAGAATGTAGAATGTAGATCCTTAAAAAATTTAATTAATCATTTACTGGTTTAAATAAATTAACACATCAGTGGTATTTTAGAGCTATATAGAAAAAACATAATTTGTTTTTAACAAAATTATTAATTTGCCTAGACTGCGAACTAAATGATACCCAGCAGAGACTGCAGAAAGGAAAGTTAGATCCTTAAAAAATGTAATTAATCATTTACTGGTTTAAATAATTTAACACATCAGTGGTATTGAAGAGCTATATAGAAATAACGTATTGTTTTTTAACGAAATTATTAATTGGCCTAGACTGCGAACTAAATGTTACCCAGCAGAGAATGTGGAAAAGAAAGTTAGATCCTTAAAAAATGTAATTAATCATTTATTGATTTAAATGGGGAATCAGTGGAATTTTAGAGCTACTTATGTAGGAAATTGTGAATATATTTTTAGGAAAATATAAGAAGCACTTTTTGAAGAAAGAGGGAAATACTCTGGTAATCAGATAATCCAAATATAATCACCATCCCATTCGCCCTGTTTGTCACATGTCACATGTCGTGGAGTAGCTAACGAACGAATCGAGAGAAGTCTGGAGCCAATCTGCTGCCCATTAGCATTAACCCTAATAAGGCAGGCAATCACAGTCACAATCACAGTCACAATCACAGGCAGTTGACGCCGAAACAAATAACAAAAACAGAAAATTGTCATGTGTTCAAAATTGCCACGCAAAATGAGTAAATATTTACGCAAAGCATTCGACAACAAAAACAACAGGCAATCGTGCGGACGGAAAAAAGTCGTAAATTGACGTTCTAATATGAATGAATGTCCACCGAGTGAAGTGAAGGGAAATGGAAATTGAAATGGGAATCGAATCACCACTCAAATATGGTATATCAACTCTCTCACACAATTAACCCATTGTCAAGTCAAGTATTTCGATATTGATTTTAGCATTTAGAGCTGAAGATTGAGTTGTGGGTGGTGAGGGTAATGGGTTCTGAAGTTCCCATGTTCCCAAGTAGAAATTACGCACTTGTAGAACCGTAGAGTTCGTCGAAATACCCGCTGCAGACCTCGTATCTGCCAGATCGGAATTATCTCTTCACTCTCCTCCAGAATGTTTACCCTTGTCTCGGTGTCCGTTGTCCGTTGTCCACATTCCCCAAAGATTCCATACCATACCATACCATCCCATCCCACTTTCTATACGATCTCCAGTGTTTATCTCCGCGGCTTGTGCCATGTGCCGTCCCGTCCGTTTGTTTGTTGTTCGTGTGGGCTGTCCCCGTCTTGGAGTCTCGATTCGCACATTTCCCCAGAATACCTACATATACATACAATCTGCCGGAGTATTATGTCCCATAAATTATCTTTGACTTTTAGTTGAGCTTAAATTGGTATTATAGTCGGTTTCGGTTGGTTATTTATGTGGATGCCTATCGGGAATTGATTCATTATTGGAACGAATGTGTTGATTGGCTTGTTTCGGTGATCTATGGGAGTTTTGCCCTCTGGTGATAATATTTAATTGGGTTCTAATTTATGCTAAGCTGAAGAAATATTCTTTGGCTCAGCGATAGTTGGTGCTTTGTAGAAATAATAGATTGAATTATTACTTTGAAACGTAAATCATATTAAATAGATTTCACAGTTCCATTTCCGGCCTCTGCCACTTGTCACTTCACTAGGTCAACAAAAATGGGGGAAGCCCCGCCTTCTACCGCCCCCATATCACCCCTACTGCTATCACTATTAATCTCTCGATGTTTTTGTTTTTCTGATAAACGATTTATGAAATGCATTTCTCGCAATGGCTTTCCAGCGCTGCCTTCTGTTTTGCATGTTTCCGTTTTTTCCATTGCACAACCGAGTGCTGTTGCTGATCAAATAAAAACGCTTTAATTTGTGCAAATTCATGCAGCCGGCCGACTACAAGATGCTCTCAGTGGAAAGACCCAACCGAACGAGGGGGAAAAACTCCACGGAAAATTTACTGTTCTCGTGGAACATCTCCAACTTTTCAACTCCCTAGCGAGTTATGGAGAAAATGGTTTTTTGAACCATTTCGATTAATCGATAATCGATAAAAATCCATGCTCACATTTTGAATAGGCTGTACTTGATGGGACTGCTTGAGTGGGTGGTTAGAGGTTAGGGTATGTGGACGATACCTTTCCGAGTTGAGAAGTTAATTAAATGAAGGCCTCGGCCCCCTGATCCCTCTCCCCCCTCCGTAGCCCCCATAACACCCGTTTCGCTGCCGCCTTTCCAGGTGCGTTGGCACACAAAAAAATAAATAAACCTGTGACAAACGAAACGATTAAAAACACTCGGGGACTCGTACATACATGCACTTATATTCAGATATTCAGATATTATTGTGCACAAATAAGTTGCACATATTCGTGTGTGCATGTAAATCTGTTTGTTGACCTTAGGCGGCGCTTTCATGAATGGCGCGCAGCTTCAGGTTCAGCTTCCTTCGTATGTAAATATATCACATTCGTATGCGCTGCTGTAAGTATAACTGTAAATGATGCAAAAAGTTGTGAAATTTTCACTGACGTACTCCTGTTGATATTTTCGTCCGATTAAAACTGAACCCCCTTAAATCGCCGGGGGAGAGAGCAGAGCAGAGCAGAGCAGTAAAAGTAATTTGTGCTGTGTTGTATTATCGTCACAGTGCTAAAATTAAAGATCAACACCGAAATATGGGTGGAGACAAAGTTTGGCAGCACGGCACAAAGGATGCGAGAGATATGATCGATGTGGGGTGCGATAATTGTTAAGTTCAACTCGATTTCACGGGGTCAGACGCCAGAGGGCGCTGCGTCCCCCGGTTTGAGCAATCTCTCCACTCGAGATGACCGCAAATAAACGATCGGCTAAACAATACGCCAATGTGCTAATAGATGTGGTCCGAAAACTGTGAATTGTCTTATGCAAATATCGCGAGAACCTTTCCATACACAAATGGGCTGTATGTGTATGCTGAATCACCGCCAAGAATGCGCAGTTCGTAAATATTGCCCGGCGATCTGGTAAAACGGAAATAGCCTCCTTCTGGAAGATGACTGGATTTTTGCCACTTCTTTCGAATTAGAAGTGCTTAAATAAATACAAATAGATGTCTTCAGTATCGTTTTAGCAAAAGTACAGCTGCCTCCGGCAAGCAGTTCACAAGCTTTCGATACATTTCAAGCAGTGTGCTGGTAATGGATTTTTCAACTTCCGTTTTGCTAAAAATAAACCATAGAACTCATTCTTATCACTCGCAACCGATCGGAACACCTTGAATCTGTAACAGGCTGGAAAATAAAAAAAAACCGGAGCGAGGAAGCGGGAGCGAGACGGCTGAAGTGGAGAGAGGAAGACGGATAGACAGCATTGAAATGCACGACTGTGTGTGGCTCTAATGTAATGTTAATTGTTTCTACATGAATTTCTATTAATAGCCAAGCCACACGGAAGATGAATGGATTTGGCTGGCTAAAATCAATCAATATGCACAGAAAGCATTTTTATGAAGTATCATATCATAATCATAGGAATCATATTGGCTAGAATGGCACATTTTTTGTTCTCTGTGTGGGGGGGGGGATATCCGGGGGAACTGAGCTCTTCTATGCTGTGCCGCATACATTATACATGAGTTTCCAGTATCTCCCTGCCCACCACCCATATTCTCGCATTCTCGATGACATATTTTATGATATCTATGACCCCAGGCACTGAATTGAAACCGGCTTAAGGACAACCCAATGTTGTCAATTGTTTTCTACATTTTGCTCGAATTCCGTATCTTTTTTATGCCTTTTTTGTTTGCCCGGTGGCGACGAACTCGAAAGCGGGCTAAGAGATGGACAAGTCAACGGCAGCACATAGCCGATAATGGCATTCAAAGCGAGTTTTTTAAGTTAGTGTTATTTATGCAAAATAGTAGGAGGCAGGCAGGCAAAAATGAAACAAAACCAATGAACTTATAGGCTTCAAGTGGAAGGTGCGCAAATCGAAGCGCGAAATACGCTAATAAATGGATCTTATCTTATTAATTTTCTAAAATTTCTTAGTTTTTGCACTGCTTGTCCGAGCTTCATTTAAATTAGGTTTTTCTGTCGGGGCTTCTTTGGGCCTTTAAAACCGCAGTAATTCTCAGTTTTAAGCTTAATTCAACCGCCTTTTTTTGTGTGTCACATCGCAAAATACTATTTCTATTTCAATTGCAATTGCCATGGCAATCTCAAGTCTCAAGTCTGTCAAGTCGACTAAGCTGAGCAGGCCAGACGGGTCGACTTATAAGTCCCGGGCCCCAAGTAGCTGGCTTCGATTCAACTTGCGCTTTTCCACACGGCGTATGCGTGTTTTTGCCACTATTGCTGTTGTTATTGCCATTGTCGCCTTGCATTTGACTGTTTTCTTCCAACTTTTGCTGGTGTGTGCTTTAGCACATATATTTCCTACAGTACGACCTCTGTGAATTGAAAGCTTAA
This sequence comes from Drosophila prostipennis, assembly GCA_037075205.1. NCBI lineage: Eukaryota > Metazoa > Arthropoda > Insecta > Diptera > Drosophilidae > Drosophila > Drosophila prostipennis. Next base: position 131,907 of record JBAMCJ010003331.1, on the reverse strand, counting down.
AAATATTAAAATGTAAATTAAAAAAAAAATTTTTTTTTTAGATTTAAATACTATTAAATGTTTCAAATTTTACCCACAGAACTTTAATCAGTAAAACTTTTTTTTAATGATTACTTAAAAGTTTAAAAATATTAAAATATACTTTAAAGATCTTTAAATATTTTGAAACTCTACCCACTTTCACTCCACTGAATCTTCACTGTACTTATATTCGATTTGTATTTGCGCTGCCTGGTTCCTACTCGTGTTTGTTGTTGTTTTTCGTTGGTATTGCGGTTGCTGTTGTTGCCATTTTAGCTGCTTTTGTTGTTGTTCTTGTTGTTGTTGCTATTGGCACTAGTATTTTGCGCTTTTGTGCGCTTCTCGTATAGTTTGTAATTGCATTTTGAGCGCACACGTAGTCGCCAGTCGAGCACTCAGTCAGTCAGTCAGTCAATCGCTCAGTTAGCTCAGTTTATTCAGTGGAAGTGCCATCGATCGGTAGATTTTCACACATATATTTATATTAATGAGTGTCCTGAAATTTGCCTCTCTTTCCAGATGGTTTCATGGCAATCTTTCCGGCAAGGAAGCGGAAAAATTGATCCTGGAGCGGGGCAAGAATGGTTCGTTCCTCGTCCGTGAATCTCAGAGCAAGCCTGGCGATTTCGTCCTCTCCGTGCGGACGGACGACAAAGTAACGCATGTCATGATTCGATGGCAGGTATGTTGACTAACCAGATATTATAGACGTAACAAACCCCCTCCTGCTGCCCCTAAAATGCAAATGCAAATCGATGGAAGGTACACATAACCAGCAACAAAGTCGCACTGCCCATAAAGTTCCTCATCGCTCGACCTTGGCTCTACAGTCGAGTCATATGTGCATTTATTAACTGTGCTGCACAGCGCAGTGCTTGCATGTGGCTAAATCTCTACAGTCTAGCCTCCCTAAGTTGGATTTGGCCTTTTCTAGTTAAAAACTTTAAACTGATGTAGCCTAGTATCGAGTGCTTGCTGTGTAAATTCAAATCGCCTGCGCGCACTACATGCACTGCTTGCAGCAGGAGCAAGCAGTGCATTTCCAGTTTCAACGTAATTCCCCCCAAAAACAATTTTTCCACTATTACTACAACTTTAGCACGGTTTTTGCGGTTTGCGGTTGCAATTATGCCATTTACATGTCTAGCTGGCCTTTTTCCCATTTGACATTGCAGTCACGTTTTCGATTTTATTAGCTAATCTCTTGACCGAGAACCCGAACCCGAACCCCAACCCAAACCCCCTCTATGTGCCCCGCATTATAATAACTTGATTTATATATATAGTATATCGAAATCCCCCTTTTGCAGGACAAGAAGTACGATGTCGGCGGCGGCGAATCGTTTGCCACTCTGTCGGAACTAATAGATCACTACAAGCGTAATCCCATGGTGGAGACGTGTGGAACGGTGGTGCATCTGCGGCAGCCCTTCAACGCCACCCGCATCACGGCGGCCGGAATAAATGCCCGGGTGGAACAGCTGGTCAAGGTGGGTGCCCCTCCCCTATCTGATAATAATAATCTCCTTTGGATGTACTAATTCCGAGGTAATCGTTATCCGATTCCAGGGAGGTTTCTGGGAGGAGTTCGAGTCGCTGCAGCAGGACAGTCGGGATACCTTCTCGCGCAACGAGGGCTACAAGCAGGAGAACCGCCTGAAGAACCGCTACCGGAACATATTGCCCTGTGAGTAGAGAAGCCTCAACCAATCCCCTAAATAATATTTACTACTAAGAAATTAACCACACAAAAAAAAAAAATTTCGGAAATATTTCGAAAGTGCATTCCAAGATTTAACTGGTGCCCTAAAAAGCTGGTAATATCCTAATATAATATCCTTCTTGATATTATATAATCATTTCAAAATGAAATGTACATTAATCTATAGTAATATAAAAGACCCTTTAAAAAACGGTCAGTAGCAATATTAACCCACAACGGATTGACATAAAAATCTAAAAAAAATCACATAAATTCGTATAATAATATTAAAAAATTCTGCAAAATATTTTACCCCACTAAATTAAATTACCAACTAATTTACTTCCCTTTCGTTCCGCTCCCCAGACGACCACACGCGCGTCAAGCTGCTGGACGTGGAGAAGGGCGTGGCCGGGGCGGAGTACATCAATGCCAACTACATACGCCTGCCCACCGACGGCGACCTGTACAACATGAGCAGCTCGTCGGAGAGCCTGAACAGCTCGGTGCCCTCGTGCCCGGCCTGCACGGCGGCCCAGACGCAGCGGAACTGCTCCAACTGCCAGCTGCTGAACAAGACCTGCGTCCAGTGCGCGGTGAAGAGCGCCACGCTGCCGTACAACAACTGCGCCACCTGCAGCCGCAAGTCGGACTCGCTGAGCAAGCACAAGCGCAGCGAGTCCTCGGCCTCGTCCTCGCCCTCCTCGGGCTCCTCCGGCTCGTCGGGGGCCAGCGGGGTGAGCAGCGTCAACGGACCCGGCACACCCACCAATCTCACGGGCGGCACCGCCGGCTGTCTGGCCGGCCTGCTCAAGAAGCACTCGAGCGACTCGTCCTCCTACGGATCGGGATCGGGATCCGGATCGGGAGCCATGGCCGGGTTCATGTCGATGGCCGAGCGGGAAAGGGAGAGGGAGCGCGAGATGTTCAAGACGTACATCGCCACCCAGGGCTGCCTGCTCACGCCGCAGGTGAACACGGTGACGGACTTCTGGAACATGGTGTGGCAGGAGAACACGCGGGTGATCGTCATGACCACCAAGGAGTACGAGCGCGGCAAGGAGAAGTGCGCCCGCTACTGGCCGGACGAGGGCCGCACGGAGCAGTTCGGCCAGGCGCGGATTCAGTGCGTCTCGGAGAACTCGACCAGCGACTACACGCTGCGCGAGTTCCTCGTCTCGTGGCGGGATCAGCCGGCGCGCCGCATCTTCCACTACCACTTCCAGGTGTGGCCGGATCACGGGGTGCCCGCCGATCCGGGCTGTGTGCTCAACTTCCTGCAGGACGTCAACACGCGACAGAGTCACCTGGCGCAGGCGGGCGAGAAGCCGGTGAGTTTGATATGGCAAATGGCATATGGAAGGTGGAATGATAACCGAATAACCTGCTTTACAGGGTCCCATCTGTGTGCACTGCTCGGCGGGCATCGGACGCACGGGCACCTTCATAGTGATCGACATGATCCTCGACCAGATCGTTCGCAATGGTAAGCTAATCTACAGTAAATGAGTATCCAGATTAAAAACCAAATGTTTCTCTAAAGGATTGGATACCGAAATCGACATTCAGCGCACCATCCAGATGGTCCGATCGCAGCGTTCCGGTCTCGTCCAGACGGAGGCCCAGTACAAGTTCGTCTACTACGCGGTGCAGCACTACATCCAGACCCTGATCGCCCGCAAGAGGGCCGAGGAGCAGAGCCTGCAGGTTGGCCGGGAGTACACCAATATAAAGTGAGTGTGGGAAACTAGACACTTGACCAAATTGGAGACTAATAATATCTACCATCACCAGGTACACGGGCGAAATTGGCAACGATTCACAAAGATCTCCATTACCACCAGCAATTTCTAGCATAAGTTTAGTACCAAGTAAGACGCCATTGACGCCGCCGTCGGCGGACTCGGGCATTGGGATGAGCATGGGCATGGTCATGGGCGTTGTGGGCAACAAGCATGCCTCCAAGCAGCAGCCGCCGTTGCCGGTGGCTAGCTGCAACAACAACAACAATGGCAGTGGGAGCGGGAGCGGCAATAGCAGCAACAGCTGCAGCAACGGCAGCAACAGCAACAACAGCTGCAGCAACGGCAGCAGCAACAGCAGCAACGGCAACATCAACGCCCTGCTGGGCGGAATTGGATTGGGGCTGGGCGGCAATATGCGCAAGTCGAACTTTTACAGCGACTCGCTGAAGCAACAGCAGCAGCAGCAGCAGATGCAACAGCAACAGCAGCAGCAGCGCGAGGAGCAGGCGACTGCTCCGGCGGGAGCAGGTAAGATCCAGCAGCAGCCGGCGCCGCCGCTGCGACCGCGTCCCGGCATACTCAAGTTGCTCACCAGTCCCGTCATCTTTCAGCAAAATACAAAAACATTCCCAAAGACATGATCGGCCTGCGACCGCCGAGCCATGCGCCCGCGTTGCCGCCGCCGCCGACACCGCCGCGCAAAACATGACAAATGAATTTCTAAGTCGCGACGCCCCCTGACACGCCCCCATGATACCATGATACCATGATAGCCACCAATCCCCCCACACGCACACAGACCACAAGTGGATTTCATTCAAAGAGTCACCCTGCCGCCGCAAAAAACCCAAGACCCAAAACCCAAAACCCTTGACTATGTTTTACTGTTGTACCAAGTTCTACGTTTTTTTTTTTCTATTAATTGTAATCTATATACTTTTTTGTAATATTGTGTGTAATGCTTAGTTGTATGTTATTGTCGCGCTTTATGCTGTAAGTGTTCCCTGCACACGCAAAGCAGTAACCCCACCAGCAACCCAAACCCAAAACCCCCCAAACCGCCAGGCATATGTATGTAGTACTTTTTAAGAGCCCCCCTCCCCCAAGCCGGAAATTGAAGATACAATCTGGGCGGAACTGCAGCAGATCCGCCAAAAAAAAAAAACAAAAGAAAACCATTTTTAAGAAGAATCTAGTTCCCGTTTCCAGTTCCATAGCGCTTGAATTTGGAGGAATTTTTGAAACTTATTCGCTATACAGTTGAACTGCGTCCCATGCCAAAATTTCCCAATTTCGAATTTTAAGAATTCAATGAATAGTATTTTTTTTTTTAATAATTATAGTTTTCAATTTGAGCATCAATGGTTTCAAGCCAGAATTTCAATCGGGTAGCTTTTCAATATTTTTACATTTTTCGTAAACCCTTCAAAAGAAATCATTGAAGAGTTCGATTTCCAAAAGAAAGAAAGTGAATGGAGTGCAAATCAAGTTTTTAGTGTTGTAAGTGTTGACAAAATCGAAAGAGGAGGAGTTAGAGGAGTAACTAAGGCCGTAAGCACGTAACGATAATGATACAAAAAAAGCGTTGATTGTGATTCGAGTGACAGCGAGAACAGAAACAGAAACAAAACAAGAAAAAAAAAAGAGTTACAGAAGCAGATGAGAACAGAGGCGATCGAGATCAGAACAGGACAGCGGAGACGCCAACCGAACAGAACAGATAACAGATGAGAACAGAACCGAACAGATGAGATGAGAACAGATTAGAGGTAAAATGAAAAAGCTAAGAAGCGCTTAAGCGTGTCGTCCCTAGAATAAGAAAACTAAGATTACAGCTCGACAGACCGAGATCGAGATCTATATCTCTAGCAGCCAATCTCTGATTTCCCCCTCCCTCGTTTCCCCCCTTTTAGTGATTTAGTGACTGTATGTGTATGCTCTTAATTGTATATTGATGATTATTTATAAAGTTTGCCCATTGTGTTACATTTTAAATGATCAAAAATTGTATTTAGAAATTTATGACTTTAGAAACTTACAACTTTAGAAATTATACATTAATTGTGTGTCTGTGTCTCTCTATTCCCTTCTCAATTCTCTCTACCCAGTCTCCCCATCTCTCTGTCTCTCTCCAACTCTCTCTGTGTATGCACGAGTGTTTTCTTTGACTAAGTTTATTATTTCAAACGCTGAAGCGGAATCAAACTATATATGCAATATTTAAGCACAGTACCTTGGGCGCTGCAAAAACGAAACAATACAAAACAAAAGAAAAACAAAAATAAATATAAATCCATCAGCTAAATCAAAAACATACAATATACAGGAAGGAATAACTCAATATCAGCAGCAGCAAACGAAAAACCATTTAGATTATTGTGCAAATCTAAGTAATATATTTAAAATATACCTTTATTTTATCTTATTTTACCTTATGCTTTTGTAAGTGCTTTAAATTGTTATTCATCTTGATCTTGCAAAAAAAAAAAACAAAACTGAAAAACGAATACAAACTAAAAAAAAAGAACACAAATTATATTTGTATTTATACATAAAAAATAAACATTTTATATGCGATACACAAAGTGAAGCACATTATATTTTATTTTATTTTCCTTGCATGTTTGTTGAACGCTTTGCTTTTTTGGTTCTCAACTTGCGTTACATTACAAACCAATCCTCAACGAACTGAAACAATAACCCCAAACACTTAGGAACCTAGCCTTATATCGAAATGCCTCGACCAAGACGGAAAACTGAATCACAGAATGGAGAAAAGAGGGAGTCGCCCCACCTTTCCGTCTCCCAGTTAGAACAATAAGTACTCCTGTGTTTGCCCCCAACCAACCGAGCACCCACTCGAATCTGAACTGACCCCCGACCTTCCACCCGCGATCTTCCACCCACCATCCGAACACTAGAGCGGGTGAAAGAGCCCGATTGGACGACGAACGTGAGTGTAAGTGCGTGATCTAGTACTTTATATAGTTAGCCTATAATACGATAATTCAAATGGAATATGTCGAAGCCTGGCTTCGACCCCTGGGCGGCGACCTAGTGGCCCCCAAAAACGAAGGTGAACCCGTATGTAAGTCCCGCTGGGATGCGATTTGTTTTGATCTTGAAATGCGGGGCAGGCAAAGCCCCACTATTCTCGTGTTGAATTTTTCTATAGCATATAGACAGGGACAGAGGTGGAAATCGGAAATCGGATATGGATATTTGGACATATGGATAAGGAGAACGCGGTCCAATGGAGCAGGAGAACGTGCAGCCAGCGGAGGGAGAGAAGAATGCCAAAGCACAAAAACGCCACACGCAACAAAACACCAATAGGCCTCATCGAAGACATCAGACCACAAAACATTAAAAAAAACAACGATGTTGAGATCAATAAGAATGAACTGAAATCAAAAAACGACGTGACTACTGACGAGGGATTAAGGAGAACCAAACACCAAACACCAAAAAAAAAAAAAACAAAAAAAACCAAGAGCAAGGAAACGCTTTAAACTTAATTAATTCTAAAATTGTGTCTAGGCGATATCGAAATGTAAACCATACACCAACTATCCATAGTAGAAAGCAAACACCAAAAAACAATTGCTTAAGTGACTTACTTTAGATAACGATAGCGATACACTCGGGTAGGATCCCGAAACCCTTAAGAAACCTCAAACCTCAACCGATTTCTCTTGCCCAGAACCCAGATCCCAGATCCCGAATCCCAAAACCGAATCCATCATCCATGCGCCCTCCCCAAGTACGTCTATAAGCTAACCACACGATGCTAGTGCAGAAACGCAACCTCACCCCGTGTTCATAATATCCGATGAGAAGTTGTTCGATTTTTAGTGAAACCTCGGTGCGGTTTCGATGTTGCAAGAATAAAAACCAAATAGAGACGACGTTTTCTTTGTTCAAATGTTGCCAATTTGCATAATACAAGTGTTATAGTGCCATATACCATATGGAGTATAGATAATATATATATTTAGAGACGAATTACAGCGCAGTACTCTGTGACTTCTTTTCCATTAAATCCGATGAAAAACGAAAAAGAAAACGATAGCGAAAGCGAAAAGCAAATATATATCTATATACAAGCAGCGACTATAACGTAGTTCTCTTTGCATATGAAATAATAATCGACCTACGAGCATAAGATATATGTGTAGAATACTGCGAATGTTGTTGAACGATGACGATTTAATTGGAACTATAGGTAACAATCCAGAACAAATGGTAAACAAGCCCACGACGAAACGCGAGAAACGCAATAAACAACGTTTTCTTAGATCTAGATCGTAAGATTAACAAATTAACAAATTAACGAAACGCAACAAAACGATCGCGAAAATCAAGACAAAAGTCAACACCAAATAAATTATAGACAAACAAAATCGTTGTAATGTTGAAGAAAATCTATAGGTATGTAAATCATTCTGCAAGTACGCTAAACAAACGTAACAAATTAAACACAGCCACGAAATATTATTATGAAATTAAATTGAAACCTTAAGAGGCATAGCTGTTCGAAACATTATACCGAAAATACCGATATTGAAGATATATTCAACATTTTTATGTGTCTGCATATTTGAAAGAAAAAGATATATTATTGAATAAACCATATTAAAAATAATCTTTCGAAAATTGAACTTGTTCTAATTACTTTTTTACTTACAGATGGCTTTAAAAAGATCTATGGCTGGTGGGAAAATGAAGAGTGATAAATAATGAAGAATCGTGAAACTAAAAAGTTTCGAATTGTCCCTTTGAAGTCCTCGTACCAATAAAACTCGATCGCGATTGCATATATTCACGTTCATTAAACACTATACAGTGACAGATTTTATTTTGTTCAGCAATAGGAAAAAAAAAGGTTTTGTAAAAAAAAAAAATATACAACCACGGAACTTCCAAAATAATTATCTTTATCCTTAAAGTATTTTCATAGGCTCGTATATGGATGCATACCCTAGGGTAAATTCAGTCCAACTTCCATGACTCGAACCTTCCTAACTTAATTTGTTCACAGTTTAAGGTTTTATATTATTTCATTGATAAATAAAAAATATAATAATATAGCTGTTAGCTTTACAAGTTGTTTCAAAAAAATAAAAAGTTTACTTGGACCACTATTTCGAGCAATGGAGGTTCGACTGCATTTTTTGGGAGCCTTGCATTGACGTCATGCCCTAAATTAATCAATAAATTAAACGTTTAGTGTTGTATTCAATTCAGTTTCACTTAGGAATTACTTCAGGCTTAAGTTTTAGATCTAACTATGTAAATGTAAATAGATTCCCAGCTTACGTCCTAGTTTAAGTGATTTTTTCATGCTCTTCCCATAGGGTGTTGTGTAATGATTAACAACGTTTGAATAAATACGTCAGCGCTTAGGAGTAATGGTGAAGTTCTATACAAATTGATGAATTGATGACTGGGATAACAGTCTATGCTTTATCATACATGTGGCGGCCTGTTATTTGAGCTACACCCCTCTTCTAGTTATGTTTAGGTTTAGATTACGTACAAAAAAAGTTCTACAGCTCGCCTCAAGTGAATCAGATTCAACTTGTGGGCGGCGACGAAGGACCCGGTTGGACCCGGTCCAGAGCTACGGCTCCTCCTCCAGCCGAAGGTCGTGGCAGAGGCGCGTGGTCAGGTCGAAGCACAGGTGACTGCCCCCGCTGCTGTCCTCAGACTCTGGCGGAGTGCTGGCAGGAGCGGGAGTGGGAGTCGGAGTTGGAGTTGGAGCGGTTTGCCTGTCCGGCCCCGGACCCACCGGCGAGTAAGGTGGCGGAGTAATGGAATACGAGGGCGAAGGCATCATCTCACCTGGCTCATCCCGCTGACACTATTGCGCTCCTCCGGCCGCCGCATCCTTCGCATCGCCTGGCGGCGGCACCTCCTTCATGGACTCCACCTTGGCCACAATCTTGAGGGCTGGGCCCAGCTTCATGCCCATGGCGTGCACCAGATGGTTCTCCTTGAGCAGCAGCAGCGCCTGGCCGTCGATCTCCTGCTGGACAAAGTCGTCCACGTAGTCCTGACACCCGGGCAGTTCTCGGATGAAGTTGCTGACCTCCTCCACACTCCAGCTGCTTATGGGCGGGCGATCCGATCCATTCACATTGGTGGATGATAGTGCGGCCACAGGAGTGACCACTCCTGCTGGGACCACTGGCGGCAATGGCACAGAAGGAAGTATTGCAACTGGCAATGGTAATGCCAGAGGCATCGAAAGTGGGGAAGATGCCGGAATAGCCGTTAGCACGGGCATTGTGGTCGGTGTTGGAACCTCCGTGGGAGCCGCCTGAATGGGCTGAATTTCGGACAAAGCCTGCAGGGCTTCTGTCTGCATCTTCTCCACAGCCATAGCTTCGTCCAGTTTGTCCACCAATGCCATGGCGTCCACTCCAACGATTCCGCCCGTTCCCAGGCCGTTAGTTTCTCCTGTTCCCACTCCCCCGATGCCGTTCTTCGCCTGTCTGGCGCATCCTGGCGAGCAGTAGCGCTTTCGCTTGAGCTTCGTTTTGTGCTCCAGCTTGCCACACTGCTCGCAAGCGACCATGTCCGAGGCTGGAGCAGACGCTATTCCACTTGGCTTCATGTCCTCCTGCATGGCTGCCTTTTTCTCTGCAGGGAGGAGGGATGCGGTGATATTGGGATTATGTAACAATAGCCGTGGTTTGTACTCACTTGGCGGCTCATCGCTGACGTCCTTGTCTGCATACCGCTGCCTGGTGACCGGAAACGGTTCGTTGGCTTCCTGGATGATGAAGCCATCGATGACGTGGGTTAAAACATTCGGCTTTATCATTGCCTTCGGCAGATCCTTGGCACCATTGCTGTTGCTCGTCGTGGTAGTTGTTGTGATGCTCGTGCAACTTGTGGTCGAAGTGCTGCAAGTAGTGGTGGTTGTGCTTGCGGTTGTGCTACCAGTGGTGCTTGCAGTCGATCTGGCTATCCCAATCCCATTGCTGATCGTCGTCGTTGTTGGCGTTGAAGTTGCGGACGTCGAACTGACTGAGGTCGCCACCTTGGGCTCTTCCTTTCCACTGGCACTCGTGGGAGTGGTGCAGCTGCTCGTTGGCTGCACAGCATTGCTCTGTTTACTAGTGGGAGTGGTGGCGACCTTGGAGGGCGTGGAAGCCCGATCCGTGGCTTCTCCGTTGGGCAGAGCCTCACTTGTGGAACTGCTGGCCTCCACGGATGCACTGACGTTGGCAGGAGTGGAGGACTTGGGTGTGCTGCAGGTGTCATGTCCCGAAACAGGCGTCATGGGCGAATCAATGGGCACCAGGGTGGCGGTGGGCACTCTCGAAGGTGTCTCCTTGGAGGGCGTGCTGGGAAAGCTTCCTCCTCCCCCGCTGCTGGCACTGCTGAGGGTGACCAGCTGACCCGGCGACGGAGTGACAGCGGTGCTGGTCACAGAAACAGTCACGGGCGGAGCGGTGGACAGGTGGCCCACCGTGGCATTCATCATCGAGGTCATGGCCAGAATGGGATTGGTGGTGGGTGAGGGCGTGGTGGGCGTAAGTGAAGGTGGTCCCTGTTGCTGCTGCTGCTGTTGAGATGCTGCTGCAATGGTGGCGCTGATCAGTTGCTGCTGCTGCTGGTGGATCTGAGCAGCTTGAGCCTGGGCCTGCATACTGGCCACCGTGCTGCTGGTGACCAGGGGAGTGCTGCTCTGGTTGGTGATGGTGACCACACTGCTGGTGGGCAGGGAGGAGGAACTGCACGTGACGGGCTTGGCTGTCTGGAAGATGGCGCCCGAGGCGGAGAGAGCTGCCTGCAGGGCACTGGAGGTGGCTATTCCGGCTGGAGTCGTCGTCGAGGAAACCGAGAAGGGCACGCTGCTCAGCTGCAGTTGTCCAGATTGCTGCTGTGACTGCTGCTGCTGCTGCTGGGTGGTGGCTCCGCCCGACTGCTGCACCACAATCTGCTGGATGATGTTCTGCTGCTGCTGCTCCCGCTGCTGTTGTTGCTGCTGCGCTTGGGCCTGCACCTGGGCTTGAACCTGTGCCTGCGCCTGTTGCTGCAGTTGCTGCTGGATCAGTTGGTTGTGGAGCTGCTGCTGCTGCTGTTGCTGGTGGGAGGTGATGAACTGGTTGGGCGCCACCTGCAGGATCTGCTGAGTGGCGTTGGCGATTGCCTGCTGCTGCTGCGCCTGGGCCTGGGCAACCTGCTGTTGCTGCTCCCTCTGCTGCTGCTGGGCCTGCGCCACCGCCTGCTGTTGTTGCGCCACCGCTTGCTGTTGCTGGGCGTTCACCTGCTGCTGCTGCGAGACTTGTTGCTGCTGCTGTTGCTGCTGCGCCTGCACTGCCGCCTGCTGCTGCATCTGGATAGCGGCAATCTGCTGCTGGAACATCTGTTGCTGCAGAAACTGCTGCTTCTGAATTAGCTGCAGCTGCTGTTGCTGTTTGTCCACTCCCGTGGTGGCCGAATGAAGTGTCTGACCATTCTGGAGGGTGATGGGAGTGCCCGTCGTGCTCATCACAACCATTCTGTAAGAATTCGGGATAGTTAGTGGGGTGACATTGATCCTTAATAGGGTTTACTCACTTGTTGCCCGCCGCATTGACCACCTGCTGCAGATTCGTCGCCTGCTGTTGCTGCTGCACGGTGGCCAGGTGACCCACCACCTTGTTCTGGCCCGCGACCTGACCGTTCTCCGTTTTCAAGGTGGGCAGTGCTGGTCGCACCGGCTGCTGCTTGTTGCGCATCTTCGCCTTCAGCAGACTCTGATTCTGGGCCGTCTGTGTGGACACGGAGCTGGCCGGACGCACTTGAGTTCCATTGTGGGGCATGATCGGGGCCCCCGGTCGCTGCAGAGCTGCTGCCGTGAGTTGTTGCTGCTGTTGCTGCAGCTGGGCAGTGGCGACAGCCAGCTGCTGCTGCTGTGTCTGGTTGGTGGTGCCTCCCTGCTGCTGCTGCTGCTTAGGAGCAAGTGCATCCAGTTGGGTTCGTGCCTTGGTGGGGGTCTGGGTCACATTGCACTGGATGATCTCTGTGGGGAGATAGTTTGACTTAGTAGCGTGGTTACCAATGATAATATTTATTCTTACGGTTCTGCTGTGTCTGCAGAGTCTGGGTCGTCGGCTGCTGTTGGATAAACATGCCCTGGGTTCCGTCCGGCTGGTTTCGCAGGATGATCTGGTTGGAGCCGAAGGGCTGCAGTCCTGCCGCATTCTGCCAGAACCAGGGGATCTGCATCTGTTGTGCCTGGCCGGCGTTGAGGAGCTGGGCAGTCTGAACAGACTGGGCGCCCACTCCGACTGGCAACGTCGACTGCGAGACCTGGACGCACTGCTGGGTGGTTTGGGTGGTCTGCTGCTGCTGCTGTTGGACCTGCTGCACCTGCTGGGCCTGGGTCGTCCCAGCGGATCCTGGTCCCGTCGCCGCCTGAACCGTGCTGCTGGTGGTGGTCACCTTCTGGACCACCTTCTGGGCCAGCTTGCCCTGCGCATCCACCCCCACCTTGGCCAGGGCAGCCGTCAGCTGTTGCTGCTGCTGTTGTTGCTGCTGGGTGAGCTGCTGCTGCTGTTGCTGCTGGCTGAGCTGTTGCTGCTGCTGCTGGGTGAGCTGCTGCTGCTGCGCTGCGGCGGCCATGGACTGCAGCAGGTTCTGCTGCTGCTGCGGCGAGTGGGAGATGACATTCACCGGCGAGATGAGCAGCGTCTGGGGCGACTGGTTGTGGTTCGAGGGAATGCAGGTGGTGTAGTTGCCGCCGGCGAAGCCCGCCTGGCCACCGATCATCTGCTTGGCGTTCTGCGTCGTGGTGGTGAGCATCTGGGGACCGTTGCCCTGGAACGGCTTGCCGGCGGTGATCACCTGAATGGGCTGCTGGCCGAGGCCGCCGGGGTGCAACAGATTGCCGGACACAATCATCTGCGGGTAAAGGAAGCTGGTGGAGGGCTGCATCAACTGCACTGTCCTTCCCTGCGACCAATCCCCGCTCACTCCACCGGTGGCAGCTGCCAACTGCATTGGGGACATGGTGCTAATAGCGGTGGACTGTTGGGAATTGGCCGGGCTAGGTGCTCCTCCTGCTGCTCCTGCATTCCCCGTTGCTCCTCCTCCTGCTCCTCCGCCCCCACTAGCATCTGAGAGCTGCTGCTGGAGTTGCATCTGCTGCTGAACATCCAGGATATTGGCCGCATGCTTCAGCTCGGTTCCCCCTCCGCCAGTCGTGTGCGTTGGGAACTCCTGCTTCACCTGGATGGCATAGGGATTGCTAGCATAGAACTGCTGCAGCTGCTCGGGCGAAATCTGGAGCGGCACGGTGGTGGCGGCCGCCACCTGTTGGGCGGGACTCTGTGACTTCTCCAGCTTATGGCCGCGCGTCTTCGAGTTGGGCGTACTTGGTGAGCTGCTCCTGCTGCTGGTGAGCGGCAATAGTGGGTGGCGCCGCCTGATGGTTGGCGTTCCGGCTGCTCCGCGGGCTGTCCTGGTGCTGGGCGATGATTGGGATGTTTGCGATGATGGACTCTTGGCCAAGTCCTCGTCGAAGCTGATGCCCGCCTTCTGGGCAAGTGTTTCAAGGCACCTGAGTGGTCGCTGGGGATCCTCGCGAGCGTTGAATGTGCCTTTCACGGGTGCAGATGTGGATGTGGTGATCGGTGCAGGTGCAGGTGACGATGGAGGTGTACGTGTGGTTGTTGCTTCACTTTCGGTGACCGCACTGCAGGAAAAAGAGAACGAAGAAACGGACACAGACGATCAGTAAACATCGCGTATAAACACAAACAAACACAGACACACTTGGGGCGGCTCCGAATGCGTGGGGCATGCTTCATATTCATATTCTTTTTATCGCACAACAACAAACTCTGACTACGAGTCACTCCCGCCAAAGAGCTCTCTTTTGCTCTCTCTCAGCTGAGTGGGGATCGCATCGGATGAGTTGGTGGGGAGTGCGGAGAGAGTGGGGAGAGGGAGGCGAGCAGGAGAGAGGGATTAGCATTGCAATGCAATCGCACTCTCACTCTCACTAGCGCTCCCAAGAGGAACGAGTCGAGAAGGAGGCGGTGCGAAAGGGACGCACGATCATTGAGAAAGACAAAGACGGGATCGTGTAATAATGCACTCGAGGTCCCAAAACGGCAAAGAAAACGAAAACAAAGTCGAGACGAAAAAGTGAGACGGAGCGAGATACACTTTGTTTTGGGTGATTATTCACACACTAGGTGAATTCAGTTACAGTGGACATCGTTTAAGTGAAACTAGGAATATTAAAAAAACTAAATAACTTTCAAAAAGTAAAAAAAAAAGATTTGTTTAAGTCCAATAAATGATGTGCCAATAAATACAAAAAATAAAAGTATTGTTGTTTTGGTCTTTGAAGCATTAAAATTTTAGGGGAATTTTTTAGGTTTTTGAATTGAATTTCCAAAATATGGTCATTAGGGGCATCCGGTCGAAAGTATCTCTTAAATTTATAATGTTCCATGACCCACTAAAAGTGCACTGTTTTGCATATATGCATGTACACATGTATGCATAAATGCAATACAGTCTTTAAAAGAGGTCACTTGTCAGAGTTGCCTGTGCCCACAACTTCTATTTTTAGTAGCCTTGCTTTCCTGCTCTCTGCTGCCTATCCTGTCGTCCTCCTCTGTCTATCCTCCGCCTCGCCGTCCTCCTTATCCTCATCCTCCCCCGCAGAGAGGAGATTGGAGTGGGAGCAAGCGAGACGACCTTTATTTATGGTTTGCTCTTTGCCGATGGCCAAAGCGCATAGAAGCCCATCGTGATAGTGGTGGCATGGGGTATCCAAGGGGGCAGGTTCAAAGACCTGCGTTGCGAGCCCGAAATCCCGACAGTTGTCCAGGAGTAACAATTGTTGCGATTTCAGATGAGCCAGAGCACCCGGTGGCCCCTTTTAATGGTAATAAGACCAGGAGTTACCCTTGGTAGAAAAAAAAAACGATGGGGGTGGTTTTTGATTTTCGAGAGTAAAACGAATTCGGTTTCGAAATCGGAAAGGAACTCCAAATCGAACTAGACGCAGCAGCATCTTCAACTTGCAACCGAAAGACTGGTTTCTCTCCACTGTGCGAGTGAGCATGTGTGTGTGCTTGGAGTATGTGCTTGCGTGTGTGTGGCGGCAGACGGCTTACAACAATACCAAAGCCATCATCATTTGATTTTCCCTTCAACCGAAAATTGAGTTGCAAGAAGCAGCGTGCGGCAGAAACACAGAAAAACAGAGGAAGAGGAGGAGGAGGAGGAAAGCGAAGAGGAAGAGGGAGAGGGAGGATTGACAACAATGCGGGGCAAACAACAAGCAAAGAGCATGCGCCGACGACGGCGTCTCAGTCTCGAAAAAATATGTTTTCTCCTCCATTCAGTTTTTATCGTTTTCATTTTTAATTTCTTAGGTGTACCGGGTATTTGTGTATATTTAAAGGGCACCTGTGCACGCGATCTTACATAAAAAAGCCCAAGTCGACAACTCTAGACGCCGCACAGCATTAATTGTGTGTTTGCTTCTTTTTTGTTTTTTGGTGTTTCTGGTTTCTTGCGTTGTTTTTATTCCAGGCGACGACACTCTCCACTATCCGATACACTTTCGTCGCCAGCGTCGCGACGGCCGTAAATATTTCCGTTTCTCCTCATTTTCATTGAGTATTGCGGTATTGCGGTAGCGCGGTGTTGCATTCACTAATATCACTTAATCGTCAATCGTCAGCACAGATGTGCAGTTGTCGCCAAAAGCGAAAAAAAAATAAATAAATACGACGGGCAGTGGCAGAGTGTGTGTGCGTCGCGTCGGCGCGAGACTTTTTTCTCCGTTCAATACATATACATGAACAAATGCACATGCACAACGACACCAACACGAACGCAGAGCAGAGCGCAAGAACCGCACGCCGCCAAGTTTAGTTTCAAACTGAACGCGCGCCCCAGCGACAACTCTACGCGCTCTCGCTCTCCGGCGGTCGCGAAACAAAATGAAGTGCGCATGTGTGTGTCGGTGCGCTGGTGTGCGACTGCGGGAAGGGGCAGCTGGAACGGACCCGTTTCTCTGCGCCGCTCGCGAGCTAATAACTTTTCTCTATACCGAAATGCGCGGGTGCGAGTGCGACGGCACTAGGGGCGGCCCGGGCAGAAGAGCGCGTGCGAGCGGGACGCCCTCTGCGCGCTTGGGGTTGGAAAGGAACGGCAGCAGTTCAGTTGGCACAGCAAAACGAGTAAAAAATCCGGAATCGAGGCTACAGCTGGCGTATCTGTATCTGTGTGTGTTCAACCACCCCGACTGCGGGCCCCCTCCCCTTCTGAATCGACTGCTGAAAAAGATACCCGCGACCGAATCCAGTTTTCTGTGTCTGTACACTCGAATGTCTACCGCCCGACTCGAGTCCGATTGTTGCTATACTTCATCTTCTTTTTTTCGCTCCATCGCAACCACCACTACCTACTCTGCATCTACCTCCTCCTCCTTTCTCCCTCCCTCTGGGCTGATTCTGTTTCGCATCGGATCGGGTCGGCTTTACTTTATTATTAGTTGTGCTTGTCGGAAACAGACGGTGGAAGAGGAAGGGGAGGGGGTAGCGTATGCGCAGAGGCAGAGCGAAATGCTTTTTCACTCACTCTGCCGAACAGTGGCGTGCGATCCATTATTATGGGATTGCATTCTGCTGTTTTTGTCGAATGAGCACAGTGGTTCGGTTTCCATTGCAAATGCGGGATAAAAATATTTAAATACTTATGCCAGAATTAAATAACTTTTTAGAAATACATTATATTTAACATTCAATCAAATAAACATGGTTTTTAAAGTATTAACTATTTTCAAATTTTAAAATATAATTGTTATATTTCGCTTCCACCACTCTTGCCCCACTGTGCCTGTCTCTGGCATTTCATTTTTCATTTTGTGCTGCCTGCGTATGTGTGTATATTCGTATGGGTGCGTTGCTTTGGCTCTTGTCGGTCTTCTTCTTGCCCTTCCCTCCCCCTCCAACAACAACGTTGCTGAGCCCCACAAATGCTCATCATTCCGATCGCTATTGTTGCTGTTGGTTTGGGTTCGACAGAATCAGAATTTCGTCTCATTTCTTTTGCTTTTTGCTGCCGCCATATTATTTTTATGCCCGTCAAGTGCTTTGCTCTCTCGCTCTCTGCTTGGCTTTTTTGTTCGCTTCTAGTGTATGTGTGTGTTTGTGGGTTCAGCTTGGTGTTGGGGTTTTGGTTTTTTTCGCCGAGCTTTTTTCTTATTAGTTGCGGCCCTCCTCCTTCGTCGTTATTTCCCTCTTTCGCCTCTTCTTCGCACGCTCAACTGTACAAGAAGTCGAGCATGCGCTCTTCTTCTTGCCATTCAATTAATTGCCCCCAACTTATTGGGTTGTTGTTGTTGGGGTGAATGGTGAGTGGGCTGTGGGGTATGGGTAAGAGTGAGAGAGCGCTAATATTTGCATTTCGTAAAAATGACAAATGCTTAATGAGCGTAAATTGCTTTGCGCGTGCTTTCCTCACACTCGCACACTGCCTCTCGCTCTGGCGCATTGGCTCTAGCATGCGGCCCTCTCCCTCGCTCGCTGTAATAGAAACGTACACGCTTACATATATACATATGTTCTTGTACTGTTGTTGGTCTGAATTTCCTACACCATTTTTGAAAAGACGAAACCTTGAATTAATCAGCATGCATACAAATGTGTACAAACCTACACACATACATACATACTGAGTGATAACCAAAGTTACCCGTTCTATTGCTGCAATCGTAAGGAAGTCGACGTCAGCGTCGGCAGCGGCAGAGGTTTTATTGTCACAAGGCGTGGCTAACGGTGAAAATGGATCAGTTCCAAGATCACCAACACATAAGGGTGCACAATCCTACCCCACAAGTACAGTAAAAATTCCCTAATAGAACTCGAAAGGAACCCAAATTCATTGGTTTTCATTATTTATTTACTTTAAAATTCCATCAGATTTATTATATCAATTTTCAACTATTAATGTAAAATTCGCTTTGTTTTTAAAATAAACATATGTATAATTCGATTTTTTTATAACAGAATTACATACATAGGTACAAATAAATCAAACCAAATAACATCAAATATCCTTATAAGCCCCCTAATTTATTGTGCATTGCACAAATAATTTTCCAATTGCACTGAAACTAAATCACCCCTTCTATGTTCCGCAGCACATATGTAGTTGACCTGTAACCTCTTGTGTAGCGCACACAGGAAGTACTCGAGTCAGCAATTCACTTAAGTTGGATAAACTAAGGGGATGAAACGGTTTTGGGGCTATTTGGACCAGGCCATGGCGAATTTCTTTCTCGTCTGGTAAAGAAATTTTAGAGCTGTGAATAGTCTGTGAATTTTATATCAACGAGCAAAAGTCTTAAATTTCCATAATACATTGTTTGCATAGGATTTCACCATATTAAGGGGAGGAGGGAGTTTTAAGGATTATTAATATTATTTCGTTGTTTCTTGCCTATTTTTCCTGGTCCCCCAGGGAAACTGAACAAACTGTACCCGGTTCACTGGCACTGTGAAGTAAAGGGTAAGGATAAAGGGTATGGGTAGTGTCCTGGCAAAAATCAAACAGGAATGCGGAAAAGGGTTGACCTTTGACACTTGCAGACCCCAGCGACCTCAGTGCACCCTTAGCCACCATTTTAGGCACCGCAGGGAACGATTTTCAAGCAAAGCAGTTACAATTACCCTCAAAAGCGAGACTTTTCAGGACTATGAACGGGATGGTTAGCGAAATCAACCCCTAAGCTTATTATTAGGGGTGAGAAGCTAAGGTCGCAAAAGGGTAAATCAGGGACATCACAAAGAACCGGAATGGTGATGAGGGGAGGTGCATTGTATTTGTTTATGTGAAACTAGGGATCGTGAGTTTTTTCCAATACTTCCCCATTTGCAAAACCCTTTTAGTTAATCCCGATTTGGAAGTAAGGGGGACTTAAAACCATGCGCGGATCCACGGGGGGTGATATGGGTGATATATCACCCCCCACTCGGGTTAAAAATGAAAGAAATTTTGGTACTCAAAAAGTATGCAACAAAAAAATTGTTCTGATATCACCCCCCACAAAAAAATCCTGGATCCGCCACTGCTTAAAACACATACATGGATTCTGAAATTTTAATCGAGTTCAAATGTCAGGGCTTTATAAAATACATGCAAACTATATAATAATCCCCCTTTAAACTTTATAACTGTGTTACGGGAAATAAATAAAAATGCTTCATAACAATTTTAATTTGGATTTTAAAAACGTGTTATTCTTATTTTTAAAACGTTTTTAAAAGAACACAGCACCTAAAATGTCGTATAATATTCTCTATGTGACTTTAGGCCCCTTTAAATGCTAAATCAAGCAAAATGGCTATATTATTGTTTCATTTTTATTATTCTTATTTTATCTGACTGTTAGGGTTGTTAAAACATGGATTGTGGTCAGTATCGATCTTTTTGGCTATCTATGATGGTCACTATCGATATAATCGATCTTACTATCGGAAATTAAAGAAAATAAAAAACAAATTACAAAAATTGAGAAAAATTATAAAAAAGGACATTTATGCTTGTATCATAAATCTTATGGGGAAAAAAAGATCTAAATTTTACTGCGAAGTGGAACAAAATTCAATGTTAAGCCCTAAGAATTTAAATACCATCGTGTTCTAAAATATTTACATACATATTTTTTTTAGTATACCAAAAATTACATGTATAATTAAATTATTGTTTCCTACATTTTTCTTGTCCTCTGGTATTAGCCAAATTCTGTGGTGTGGCAGGAATCTCTTCCGAATCAAAGACAGTGGTTTTGAGAATTGATGTACGTAAGAACCATAGTGGATTTTGGTTGGACAAATTTCTGTGGCACCCCCGATTAATATTTTAGATACATACTTTTTAATGAACAGTTTGGGATATTTACTATTTTTAACCATGTTCTTACTTTTGGTTGGAATTCATTAATTTTTTAATCATTTTACGGAACAAAAGTTTATTATTTTCAGTTTATGTACATTTTAAGTTGGACGTTTTCCAAGTTTTCAATTTGAAATTATTCGAAGAACTAACTTCTATTACTTTCGAGCCACCAAATTAGTTCTTAACACTTGTGAAGACTACAATATTTTGTGTGGAAGTTTTCTAATTGTTTTTCACATGCTTAACTTAACTTAGTTTAATCTTGTGATAGTTATTGGTAGAGAAAGAAAAAACTTTACGGCCTCAATAAATTTTTAATATTGTTGTATTATATGGTAACGTTCTCCATTTTGATTTGCAAGCAACCACGTCAGCAACAACAACAAAAACAAGAATAATTCATAGGTAAACCCACCGATCTGAACCCGAAGTCGCCGCTCTGCCTCTGCCGGCGTCTTTTCTTAATTGCGCACAAAAACAAAATGCCGTCGGGAAGGTGGAAGTGAAAAAATGGGCACGATTCTCGTATTTAGCTGTGAGGGGTGTGGTTAAGGGAGGGAAATCAACAGCTCTATAGTTGCGGGCAAGAAAAGGATAACAATATAGCACTCTCTACCTCTCTCTTTCTGCGACATCTACCTTAGTGGGCGTGGCAAAGCAAAGTGGTGAATTTGTAGTATAACAGTTTTTATTTTTTATTTTAGCATTCTTAATTATGAATCTATTGTAAATTTAAAACAAATTTAATTTAAATTTTAATTTGTACCATACAATTAAGAATTGATATCTTAAACTCTTGAGCCTAGCGATCATTTTAATGTTCAAATGCCCGTTTTCGCAGGCTTTCGGACAAAATACAGATTTTTTTTGTGCCAAATTGGGATTAGGGATTCCGGCGAAAATAGGAAGATTTTCTAGATTTTACCAAGTTACAGCAAAAAACAAAAAGGAAAAATTCCAATTTTTACCAAAAACCCAGATTCCGAATTTGCCACCCAAAAATAATTCGTTTTTTGACTGAAACAATAGAAGTATTGATCCGAATTCGGATTGTCATACCTTTCTGAACTCGTTATTAAATTTCCAATCGATTGGCATTTAAACCTGGACATTTTAATTTTTTCCCATTTTTCGTAAAAAATTGTGATGTAACCCCTTATAAAAAATGTGAAAATTGGCGAAAATTTTATTTTTCTACAATCACACGGAAAGTGTCATGGATTTATTTATTATTTCGTTATCTGTTCAAAACAGTATGTATTTTTGTGGTAGGACCATTTTTGGCCAAGTTACAGCAAAAAAACGAAAAATTCTAATTTTTACTAAAAACACAGATCCCAAATTTTTCCGCGCAAAAATAATTCGTTTTTTGGCTGAAACAATGGAAGTATTCATCCGAATTTGGATTGTCATACCTTTCTGAACTCGTTATTAAATTTCCAATCGATTGTCATTTAAACCTGGACATTTTAATTTTTTCCCATTTTTCGTAAAAAATTGTGACGTAACCCCTTATAAAAAATGAGAAATTTGGCGAAAATTTTATTTTTTCAACATCACACGGAAAGTGTCATGGATTTATTTATTATTTTATTATCTGTTCAAAACAGCATGTATTTTTGGGATAGGACCATTTTTGGCCAAGTTACAGCAAAAAAACAAAGAGGAAAAATTCAAATTTTTACCAAAAACACAGATCCCGAATTTCCCACCCAAAAATAATTAGTTTTTTGCCTGAAACAATAGAAGTATTGATCCGAATTTGGATTGTCATACCTTTCTGAACTCGTTATTAAATTTCCAATCGATTGGCATTTAAACCTAGACATTTTAATTTTTTTCAATTTTTTGTAAAAAATTGTGATGTAACCCCTTATAAAAATTGCGAAAATTGGCGAAAATTTTATTTTTTCAACATCACACGGAAAGTGTCATGGATTTATTTATTATTTTGTTATCTGTTCAAAACTGTATGTATTTTTGGGATAGGACCATTTTTGGCCAAGTTACAGCAAAAAAACAAAGAGGAAAAATTCCAATTTTTACCAAAAACACAGATCCCTAATTTTTGCGCAAAAATAATTCGTTTTTTGGCTGAAACAATAGAAGTATTCATCCAAGTTTGGATTGTCATACCTTTCTGAGCTCGTTATTAAATTTCCAATCGATTGGCATTTAAACCTAGACATTTTATTTTTTTTCCATTTTTCGTAATTGTTAGTTTAGGTTTCTATTTCTCCAAAACAGTGCGTCTTTTAGATTTGGGACCATTTTTGGCCAAGTTACATAACAAAAAGTCGAAGAAAAATCATATTTTTACGTGTACGTGTAATCAGTCATAAAACAGTCCTGGAAACTGAAACCCGTTTTCTTCCTTTCCAATAAAACCACAACCAATTATTTTTTCACATTTATTAAGCACTTTGCAGTGCATTTCTTATTTTGTTCAGCAATAGCAAAAAAAAATGTTGAAAAAAAATAGGCTTATGTCTAGGCATTTAAAAATTTGTTAGCAAAAAGTTTAAATTCACATTTAGATGTTATATCATTTGTTTCGCAAGTTTAAAATATTTTAGTTGCTGGTACAATCTTAGTGGAAAATATGATCGCTTAGTTTAAAATACTTAAAAAACGATCCATGACGTTTAGTGTTATTCAAATTCTACTTATCTCTATCTAATGTTTAATTGTAGAATTCTATCGATTTCACTTGGCTGGCAGCTCAATTAATGAACATTATTTATTGCTTATACTTAGTTTAAGTAATTCCATTCGTTTTCTGACTGTCGGTTATTTTTATCGTTAAATAAATATCCTAGTGTGAGAGAATTTGGAAATATGTACAAGGTTGATGGGTTTTGGGCCTGGTGCTGGTGTTGATTTTACAAATAGATTTGCGCCCTCTTCGCCTGACCGATTGAATCAGATTCACCCGGCACGACAGACACGGTTGGACCAGTTAGGAGATCATCTTTTGCGGCTCCACGCGACGTGCCAGCTGTTTCCTACTAAGCTCCTCCATCCTTGGCCTCGCCGGGTGGCGGAACCTCCTTCATGGACTCCACCTTGGCCACAATCTTGAGGGCCGGGCCCAGCTTCATGCCCATGGCGTTCACCAAATGGTTCTCCTTGAGCAGCAGCAGCGCCTGGCCGTCGATCTCCTGCTGGACAAAGTCGTCCACGTAGTCCTGACACCCGGGCAGTTCTCGGATGAAGTTGCTGACCTCCTCTACACTCCAGCTGCTTATGGGCGGACGATCTGTTCCATTTACACTCGAAGACGTGAGCAGTGGCGCCAAGGTGGGAAGTGCAACTGGCAACGGCGATCCCAGGGGCATTGCAAGGGGAGGAGAGGCTGGAATGGCAGCCAGCACTGGCAGTGGTACCTCCGTTGAAGCTGCCGAAAGAGATTCCGACTTCGACTGCATGGCCTCCGTCTGCATCTTCTCCACGGCCTCATCCAGTTTGTCCACCAATGCCATGGCGTCGATTCCAACGATTCCGCCGGTTCCCAGGCCGTTGGTCTCTCCTGTTCCCACTCCCCCGATGCCGCTCTTCGCCTGTCTGGCGCATCCTGGCGAGCAGTAGCGCTTTCGCTTGAGCTTCGTTTTGTGCTCCAGCTTGCCACACTGCTCGCAAGCGACCATGTCCGAGGCTGGAGCAGACGCTATTCCACTTGGCTTCATGTCCTCCTGCATGGCTGCCTTTTTCTCTGCAGGGAGGAGGGATGCGGTGATATTGTGATTATGTAACAATAGTGGTTTGTACTTACTTGGCGGCTCATCGCTGACGTCCTTGTCTGCATACCGCTGCCTGGTGACGGGGAACGGTTCGTTGGCTTCCTGGATGATGAAGCCATCGATGACATGGGTCAATACACTTGGCTTTATCATCGCCTTCGGCAGATCCTTGGCCCCCACGCTGTTGCTCGTCGTGGTAGTTGTGGTGACGGTCGTGCAACTTGTCGTCGAAGTGGAAGTGACTGAGGTCGCCACCTTGGGCTCTTCCTTTCCACTGGCACTCGTGGGAGTGGTGCAGCTGCTCGTTGGCTGCACAGCATTGCTCTGTTTACTAGTGGGAGTGGTGGCGACCTTGGAGGGCGTGGAAGCCCTATCCGTGGCTTCTCCGTTGGGCAGAGCCTCACTTGTGGAACTGCTGGCCTCCACGGATGCACTGACGTTGGCAGGAGTGGAGGACTTGGGTGTGCTGCAGGTGTCATGTCCCGAAACAGGCGTCATGGGCGAATCAATGGGCACCAGGGTGGCGGTGGGCACTCTCGAAGGTGTCTCCTTGGAGGGCGTGCTGGGAAAGCTTCCTCCTCCCCCGCTGCTGGCACTGCTGAGGGTGACCAGCTGACCCGGCGACGGAGTGACAGCGGTGCTGGTCACAGAAACAGTCACGGGCGGAGCGGTGGACAGGTGGCCCACCGTGGCATTCATCATCGAGGTCATGGCCAGAATGGGATTGGTGGCGGGTGAGGGCGTGGTGGGCGTTAGTGAAGGTGGGCCCTGTTGCTGCTGCTGCTGTTGAGATGCTGCTGCAATGGTGGCGCTGATCAGTTGCTGCTGCTGCTGGTGGATCTGAGCAGCTTGAGCCTGGGCCTGCATACTGGCCACCGTGCTGCTGGTGACCAGGGGAGTGCTGCTCTGGTTGGTGATGGTGACCACACTGCTGGTGGGCAGGGAGGAGGAACTGCACGTGACGGGCTTGGCTGTCTGGAAGATGGCGCCCGAGGCGGAGAGAGCTGCCTGCAGGGCACTGGAGGTGGCTATTCCGGCTGGCGTCGTCGTCGAGGAGACCGAGAAGGGCACGCTGCTCAGCTGCAGTTGTCCAGATTGCTGCTGTGACTGCTGCTGCTGCTGCTGGGTGGTGGCTCCGCCCGACTGCTGCACCACAATCTGCTGGATGATGTTCTGCTGCTGCTGCTCCCGCTGCTGTTGTTGCTGCTGCGCTTGGGCCTGCACCTGGGCTTGAACCTGTGCCTGCGCCTGTTGCTGCAGTTGCTGCTGGATCAGTTGGTTGTGGAGCTGCTGCTGCTGCTGTTGCTGGTGGGAGGTGATGAACTGGTTGGGCGCCACCTGCAGGATCTGCTGAGTGGCGTTGGCGATTGCCTGCTGCTGCTGCGCCTGGGCCTGGGCAACCTGCTGTTGCTGCTCCCTCTGCTGCTGCTGGGCCTGCGCCACCGCCTGCTGTTGTTGCGCCACCGCTTGCTGTTGCTGGGCGTTCACCTGCTGCTGCTGCGAGACTTGTTGCTGCTGCTGTTGCTGCTGCGCCTGCACTGCCGCCTGCTGCTGCATCTGGATAGCGGCAATCTGCTGCTGGAACATCTGTTGCTGCAGAAACTGCTGCTTCTGAATTAGCTGCAGCTGCTGTTGCTGTTTGTCCACTCCCGTGGTGGCCGAATGAAGTGTCTGACCATTCTGGAGGGTGATGGGAGTGCCCGTCGTGCTCATCACAACCATTCTGTTAGAATTCGGAATAGTTAGTGGGGTGACATTGATCCTAAATAGTGTTTCACTCACTTGTTGCCCGCCGCATTGACCACCTGCTGGAGATTCGTCGCCTGCTGTTGCTGCTGCACGGTGGCCAGGTGACCCACCACCTTGTTCTGGCCCGCGACCTGACCGTTCTCCGTTTTCAAGGTGGGCAGTGCGGGTCGCACCGGCTGCTGCTTGTTGCGCATCTTCGCCTTCAGCAGACTCTGATTCTGGGCCGTCTGTGTGGACACGGAGCTGGCCGGACGCACTTGAGTTCCATTGTGGGGCATGATCGGGGCCCCCGGTCGCTGCAGAGCTGCTGCCGTGAGTTGTTGCTGCTGTTGCTGCAGCTGGGCAGTGGCCACAGCCAGCTGCTGCTGCTGTGTCTGGTTGGTGGTGCCTCCCTGCTGCTGCTGCTGCTTAGGAGCAAGTGCATCGAGTTGGGTTCGTGCCTTGGTGGGGGTCTGGGTCACATTGCACTGGATGATCTCTGTGGGGAGATAGTTTGACTTAGTAACTTGGTTACCAATGATAGTATTTATTCTTACGGTTTTGCTGTGTCTGCAGAGTCTGGGTCGTCGGCTGCTGTTGGATAAACATGCCCTGGGTTCCGTCCGGCTGGTTTCGCAGGATGATCTGGTTGGAGCCGAAGGGCTGCAGTCCTGCCGCATTCTGCCAGAACCAGGGGATCTGCATCTGTTGTGCCTGGCCGGCGTTGAGGAGCTGGGCAGTCTGAACAGACTGGGCGCCCACTCCGACTGGCAACGTCGACTGCGAGACCTGGACGCACTGCTGTGTGGTTTGGGTGGTCTGCTGCTGCTGCTGTTGGACCTGCTGCACCTGCTGCACCTGCTGGGCCTGGGTCGTCCCAGCGGATCCTGGTCCCGTCGCCGCCTGAACCGTGCTGCTGGTGGTGGTCACCTTCTGGACCACCTTCTGGGCCAGCTTGCCCTGCGCATCCACCCCCACCTTGGCCAGGGCAGCCGTCAGCTGTTGCTGCTGCTGTTGTTGCTGCTGGGTGAGCTGCTGCTGCTGTTGCTGCTGGCTGAGCTGTTGCTGCTGCTGCTGGGTGAGCTGCTGCTGCTGCGCTGCGGCGGCCATGGACTGCAGCAGGTTCTGCTGCTGCTGCGGCGAGTGGGAGATGACATTCACCGGCGAGATGAGCAGCGTCTGGGGCGACTGGTTGTGGTTCGAAGGAATACAGGTGGTGTAGTTGCCGCCAGCGAAGCCCGCCTGGCCACCGATCATCTGCTTGGCGTTCTGCGTCGTGGTGGTGAGCATCTGGGGGCCGTTGCCCTGGAACGGCTTGCCGGCAGTGATCACCTGAATAGGCTGCTGGCCGAGGCCGCCGGGGTGCAACAGATTGCCGGACACAATCATCTGCGGGTAAAGGAAGCTGGTGGAGGGCTGCATCAACTGCACTGTCCTTCCCTGCGACCAATCCCCGCTCACTCCACCGGTGGCAGCTGCCAACTGCATTGGGGACATGGTGCTGAGGGCGGTGGAGTGCTGCTGCTGCTGGCTTTGCTGGGAGTTGGCTGCTGGGCTAGGTGCCCCGCCGCCGCCGCCCGACGCTCCTCCTCCACTGGCCTCCGACAGCTGCTGCTGCAGTTGCAACTGCTGCTGAACCTCCAGGATGTTGGCCGCATGCTTCAGCTCTGTTCCACTGGCACTCGTCGTGTGCGTGGGAAACTCCTGCTTCACCTGAATGGCGTAGGGATTGCTCGCGTAGAACTGCTGCAGCTGCTCCGGTGAGATCTGCAGCGGCACCGTGGTGGTGGTGGCCACCTGCTGGCCGGGATTCTGCGCCTTCTCCAGCGTAAGGCCGGTGTGGCGGGCAAGGGCGTGGGGGTGGTTGTGTGCGTTCGCGATGGCGTGGGTGTGGGTGTTCGGTGTGCTGGGTGCACTCGGCCTGCCCGGTGTGTTTGGAGTGTGGGTCTGCCTGCGGGCGGTGGGCGGAGTTCCGTGGCGATGGCTTGTGGGGGTGACTGTGCCTGCTGAGCCCGTTCCCGTTCCTGTTCCTGTTGCTGATCCCGATCCTGGAGTCGCCTGCTGCTGGGCAATGCCGGGATGCGGGGGGCTGGCCACATCGTATTTCTCGTCGAAGGTGATTCCCGCCTTCTGGGCGAGCGTTTCCAGGCACTTCAGTGGCCGCTCAAGCTGCTTGCCGCCGGCCTGCTGCTGTTGTTGCTGCTGCTGCTGCTGGTGCGGATGTGCGTGTGTGTGCTGCGAATTGTTGGTGTGGTGATGCAGGGGTTTCTCGCGGATGTTGGAGTTGTCTTTCAGGGGTAGAGTGTCAGGGGATGCTGTGGTGTTTGCTGTTGTGGTGGTGGTGTCGCTGTCGGTCGCTCTGTGGGATCAAAAAAAGAAAAGAGGAGAGAGAGTTCAGTAATAAGTAACCATTTGCTTAACCAAAAAAAAAAGCAAATCATTCTGGACCGCACTCAAACAAAGCTGGAAGAACCGTGCTCCTAATGGTCTTCCCTTGTTCTAGCGACAAACAATAACAAACCAATGCAAACAGGTTG
The DNA here is from genome assembly GCA_037075205.1 of Drosophila prostipennis. Classification (NCBI taxonomy): domain Eukaryota; kingdom Metazoa; phylum Arthropoda; class Insecta; order Diptera; family Drosophilidae; genus Drosophila; species Drosophila prostipennis. The sequence goes on along the minus strand of JBAMCJ010003331.1, from coordinate 103,508 downwards.
TCAGGTTCTCTTAAGCAAAATTCCAACTAAAGATTTAAATACTACTTAAAATCCTTGAGTTTAACAAACTATTTGCAAGATGACATGCTAGAATTAAAAATAAAATTCTTTTAAATACAACCAATTTACAATATGACAAATTAAAGTAAACTGGTAATAATGATAAACTTGTTTCATTTCTTTTTTCTTGGTAAACATAAAATTCTGTATTTCGTCATTCGAAAATGTGTGAGAAAAATGCTGGAACTAGCAAACAAAAAGGCTCTTATTTAATAAACATATTGACAAGGTAAATACTAAAGATGACGACTTGAGTGGCAGAAAAAAATGCGGGAAAAGTAAATTAAAGACAAAAAGGTAAAGAATTTGCCATTTCCAGATTTATTCCCTTTACTGAAATCACTTAAAAAGGTTTATTTTAAGCAGATAATTTCGGAAGGTCCATCCATTTTCCCACAAAAAAAGTGGCCAACGATTTATTGGTAAAGATTGTCCCCTAGTTTACTTTTAGGTAGAAAGAACCCGAGACCGATCCCGATCCCAAAATATTCTTTCATTTTGTGAACCTTTCCCGTGTAGCAAACGACGTAAACCCGCCCTTTTCGAGCGACAATAAACACATTTGCCAAAATGCGGAAAGGACTTTTGCATCCATTGAAATAATAGAAAAGAAAGGAGCGGGCTGACAGCCATCGTATCGATCTTTATCTATGGGTTTTCGAATTCCCATTTCCATGTGAAGCACCGCAGCCGTATTCGTTTTCCACATTTGAAAACAGAACACAAGCCAGGAGACCAGGAAACTAATTTAGCCACGCAGCTGGCACCGTTTGATATTGTTGTAGAATGTAGAAGGGCAATAAAGCCGATGCGAATTGCAGGCGAAGTTCAAGGACCTTCCCATCGAAATGCTAAAAATGCTGACAGTTGGGAGCAACGCGAGATGGTTAGTGTTTCGTACAGCCGCGGTCAACGAAGTGGGCTTAGCGGATGACTATTATTTAAGGAATGCAAAATCGGCTACTCAAATAATATTGAATTTAGATTCCTAGAAATATTTAATTCTTGAAAAATAATATATTAACATCATTAAATAAAAAATAAACAAATTAATAAAAAAAAATCAATATAGTATATAAGAAAACTAATTCTAAAACAAGAAATTGGCCCTTAATAAGAAATAATCTACAGTGATAAAAAAAACCTAGTAAATCCAAAAATTTCATATTCAAATCAAATATTTTTCAGTATGATTTTCATCGTTTCCGGTTTTGATTAATTTTAAATAGGAAAATATTACATTTAAGATTTATAGTTCATTTAAATATTTTATTTTTTTTTTTAATGAATTTACTATAGCATTTTTTTTATCAGTGTATATAAATATAACCCGAACGAAGTGTTTTAATTTCTTGACCTCAGCTGTGATGCCAAGCAGTTCGGAGAGGCTGATCCCTCGCCCTCCCCCTTCCCCTTCCCTTCGCCCAAAAAGCCCGCGAGGCCCATAAAAAGCGAGAGCATAAAAGGCAAAAGTGGAAAGAAGGCAAAAGAACAAGCGAAATGGGTTATAAAAGCCGGTAAAAGCATTTTGGTAACCCTCGTATGGAAACTACCCCGCAAAAACACAAAAACCAAGGGAAGAAAGGAAAGAAAGGGGTGGTGGGCGGTCTAGAGGGGTGGATTTTTGGATTTCCCGCCACGGGGTGGTGGGTGCGCGTGTGTAAGAAAATGTGTAAGTTGAGCTCACAGCACACCGCAGTAAAACCTCTTGAGAAAGACTGGTTAGCGTAGAGTATGTATGTTTGTATATTTACATGTGTGTGTTTGAGAGCCTCTTACAACAATTTTGTTGCAACCAGGGGAAAGCAGTAGCATAAGGAAAGGGGAAGGACTAATAAAAATGCGGGGAAAACAAACACATACACACACATGCGCTCAAAAGAGGGGGAGAAGAGTGAAAGGGAGCTCAAATTCAAATCAAACATCAGTTCCAGTGGAATCAGGCGTGCTAAATGAGCGAGAGCGAGTGAGAGGGTGGCACGACAGGCTTTTGATTGATTCACAAACGAGTTTTGCAATCAAAAAGGATAAAACAAATGCGAGTGAGCGAGATGAAGCTATGGTACACAAACCCAGGCGTAGGTGTAAACAGAGTTGTCAATTATCTATAAAAAATATATAATTTAAATACTAAAATTTTTATGGTTTCAAAAAACAAATTTTTGTGATGTACATTTAATGAAAAAAAAACAAATATATTTAAATTTTTTGTATGAAAATTCTTTCCAAAATGAAAAGCGGAAAATAATAATTATTATTACAAGGTAAATTAAAATATTAAAAAACAATTTTTAATAACTGAAAACCAAGTACTTCTATTATTCATATTTCGGTCATTGTTGACAACCTTAAATTTTTGTTTATTTCAGCAGAGAGAGAGAGAGAGAGAGAGCGAGAGTAAAGAGGGACCAGGGTTGCATTTGCCGCAACAACAAAAACTGTTACTTTTGCCAGAACTTTTGTTTGTTATTATTATTATTTTGCCGAGAGTGTGAGCAAGGGAGAGGGGAAAGGTAAATCAACCACCACCAGGCGACGCATAAACCCAAAAATACAAAAAACACAGGCATGCATTGCAAAATTCGTTGTCAACAATGCAACAACACCGCACAGCAGGGGGCGTGTGTCGAATGAGGAGGGGAGAGGGGGCAGGGCTGTCGCAGGGGAAACTCGTTTTTGGTATTGGGGAATTTTTTCCTTTTTTTTGGACCGCCAGTCGAACGCATTTTATGATGACAGAACACAGAATAACTCTCGCTGCATTTTTACGAGAATAATGATTAACGTCTCACGATCCGAACAATAAACAATCAATATTTCAGTGCATCTTTAAACCCAGAACAAACAACAAAAAGCAAGAGTGCAATTGCAAGCAATACAAAAAGAAAAAAGTGATAAAATAAAACGAAACCAAACGAAAAATACCTTTTTTGCATAAACTTCAATGCACGACGATCCATTATTCAAAATAAAAACAATATGTGTAATAAATTAAAGGTATGCATGCGTCGGCGGTGGCGTTTTGTTTTTGTTTTCAGCGGCGGTTGGTGTTGTTGTTTTTATTGGCATTGCGCTTTCTTTTTGGTTTGGCCTTTAGTTGCTCTTCTCTTCGTAGTTTTTGTATTGAACATTAACAAACACACATATATGTACATATATATGGGGAGGCAATAAATATAAATATAAACATACAGCAGGCAACAACAAACAGATATGTAACGTGGAACGCAAGACAACAAAATGTACACAAAAACGAATACGAAAATCCGACGACCGTCCCACTGTCCCGGTGTGTGTGTGTTTCAGTGTGTGTGTGTGCTTGCGTGTAAATGAGTGTTTTCCGTGCACGGGCAGTAGTAATTAGTACAAACTCCACTCACACTCCACTTCCACTTTCTCTCCGTTTTCCCCGCTGGCAGCGTCACTTTTTTGTCTCAGTGTACCCACGACTAAGCACCTGTGCACGCGATCTTATATAAAAAATATCACAATTCAGCAGCGACAGCTCTAGGCGCTTGTTTTTATTGCACTGCCTACGTCGCCAGCGACGGTTCGCCAGCAAGGGTCTCCACTGTGGCGCGGCATCACTTTTCCATCTGAGCGCACTAATTTACGGCACCGTAAGCACTTTTCAAAAAAATAACTTAGTTCCTAGGGTATCAAGTGTGTGCGTCGCGTCGGCGCGAGAATTTCCTCCGTTCTCAATACATGTATGATAGCACAACACGAACGCGAGCAGAGCGCAAGAACCGCACGCCGCCAAGTTTAGTTTGGAAGTGAACCGCGCGCCCAGCGACAACTCTACGCTCTGCTCTCCGGCGGGAAACAAAATGAAGTGCGCATGTGTGTGTCGGTGCGCTGGTGTGCGACTGCGGGAAGGGGCAGCTGGAACGGACCCGTTTCTCTGCGCCGCTCGCGAGCTAATAACTTTTCTCTATACCGAAATGCGCGGGTGCGAGTGCGACGGCACTAGGGGCGGCCCGGGCAGGAGAGCGCGTGCGAGCGGGACGCCCTCTGCGCGCTTGGGGTTGGAAAGGAACGGCAGCAGTTCAGTTGGCACAGCAAAACGAGTAAAAAATCCGGAATCGAGGCTACAGCTGGCGTATCTGTATCTGTGTGTGTTCAACCACCCCGACGCGGGCCCCCTCCCCTTCCGAATCCACTGCTGAAAAAGATACCCGCGACCGAATCCAGTTTTCTGTGTCTGTACACTCGAATGTCTACCGCCCGACTCGAGTCCGATTGTTGCTATACTTCATCTTCTTTTTTTCGCTCCATCGCAACCACCACTACCTACTCTGCCTCTACCTCCTCCTCCTTTCTCCCTCCCTCTGGGCTGATTCTGTTTCGCATCGGATCGGGTCGGCTTTACTTTATTATTAGTTGTGCTTGTCGGAAACAGACGGTGGAAGAGGAAGGGGAGGGGGTAGCGTATGCGCAGAGGCAGAGCGAAATGCTTTTTCACTCACTCTGCTGAACAGTGGCGTGCGATCCATTATTATGGGATTGCATTCTGCTGTTTTTGTCGCATGAGCACAGTGGTTCGGTTTCCATTGCGACTGCGGTATATAAATATTCAAATACTTAAGCAGGCCATCCACAGTCGAATTTGATCAACGAACATTTTCGCAAACACAGGCAAGATAGAATAGTTTCTATTTTTGTCGAACAAAGGGTCGAACAAATTTCTATGAAATTTGAACGCGAACACTACCACCAACGACAAACTCTCGAACATGTTCGCCTAACAAATTCGACTGTGGATGGCCTGCTTTATACCAGAATAAAATAGCTTTTTAAAAACACTATTTTTTACCAGTTATAAAACTAAACATAGTCTTAAACGTCCCTGCAGTTCCCGAATTCAGACCGAGCGCTTGATAGCACTGCGTCGGCTGCGACGCCGGCAGCGCCGCGGCAGAATCGACTCTCTCACCAACCCCCTCTCTCAAAATCTATCTCTTTACGAAATTAAGGTGCTGAACAAGCAGTGAATGAGCGCCTAAAAATAGTGAGGAACAGGTGATGAATTTCATCACAAGATCATCACTAGGCCGACAGTGTCGCCGACGGAGCCGACCGAAACGGCGCCAGAGACGACGCTCTCCCAAATTTCTCTCTCACAATCTCTCTCTCTCTCTGCGCAGGTAGAGACAAGTTAGGCAAGCGCGATCGTGACAAAGGGAAAAGAACAACAAGAGAGATTGAAATTGCAGATGTTGTTTTTCTCGCTCAGTATTCTTTTTATATTTCTCAAAGGCAGACGCCTTTGTTCCGCGTTTTTCAATTGCGTTCTAGCTGTGACAAGTTGTTTTTGAGTTCAAACAAAAGTGCTATTAATCAAGAATACATTTTTAGGTAAGTAATTTTCAAGGGTATTAAAACTTTGTCTTGTCTTAATTATTATAGCTTCTCATTTTTAGAGTACGTATGTTTTATGGTTTAATATTTTTAGGTCAAGCTGACGGAACAAGGTGCATAAACAATATCGTTTCAGATTAAATCATTTTGTCCTACAGCCCAGAAGGATGTTATTCTTGCACTGCCAAGTAAGTTTTACCGTTCTTGTCTCTTTATATAATATTATAAAAATATATATTTTCCAAATTCAGATCCCATTGGTCAGGTAGAGCCTGCAGAGCCTCCGGAGAGGATGCGGAGGTGCGTGAAAAATCTCCATGCGCGAAAATGCAGCTCACCAAGACTCCGGAAGCTAAGAACGTGCCGAAGAGCCCTACAAGTCACCGTAGTTTGTAAAAATCTATTAATTTAATGTAAAAGTATGAAAATAATTTATAAAAATTATGTAGTAAAAATGAATTGAAGAGAAATAAACCTAATGATAAAATTTTTAAGATTAAAAATTTTAAGATTTTTAATGAAAATGGGCGGTGAACAGGTGATGAAAATGGGCAGTGAATAGGTGATGACTTTGGATGATAATTAGGCGCTGAAAAAGCGCCGAATTTAGTGATGAATTAGGCGCTGAAAAAGCGCCTAATTTAGTGATGAACAGGTGCTAAAAAAGCGCTAGTTTCTGGCAGTGATGAGCCCCTAGGACATGCCCATGTTAAAATCATCGCTATTTTTCATACAAATTCAGCAGTGATTGAGCGCTTAGTGCTCAGTTTTTAGCAGTGATTCACTGCTAAAAAAGCGCTGAATGGAACTGCAGGGGTATTACCTATTTTTAAATTTTAAATGGTGGTAATTTTTATATTTCCACCACTCTTGCCCCACTGTGCCTGTCTCTGGCATTTCATTTTTCATTTTGTGCTGCCTGCGTATGTGTGTACATTCGTATGGGTGCGTTGCTTTGGCTCTTGTCGGTCTTCTCTTGCCCTTCCCTCCCCCTCCAACAACAACGTTGCTGAGCCCCACAAATGCTCATCATTCCGATCGCTATTGTTGCTGTTGGTTTGGGTTCGACAGAATCAGAATTTCGTCTCATTTCTTTTGCTTTTTGCTGCCGCCATATTATTTTTATGCCCGTCAAGTGCTTTGCTCTCTCGCTCTCTGCTTGGCTTTTTGTTCGCTTCTAGTGTATGTGTGTATGTGTGTGTTTGTGGGTTCAGCTTGGTATTGGGGTTTTGGTTTTTTTCGCCGAGCTTTTTTCTTATTAGTTGCGGCCCTCCTCCTTCGCCGTTATTTCCCTCTTTCGCCTCTTCTTCGCACGCTCAACTGTACAAGAAGTCGAGCATGCGCTCTTCTTCTTGCCATTCAATTAATTGCCTCCAACTTATTGGGTTGTTGTTGTTGGGGTGAATGGTGAGTGGGCAGTGGGGTATGGGTAAGAGTGAGAGAGCGCTAATATTTGCATTTCGTAAAAATGACAAATGCTTAATGAGCGTAAATTGCTTTGCGCGTGCTTTCCTCACACTCGCACACTGCCTCTCGCTCTGGCGCATTGGCTCTAGCATGCGGCCCTCTCCCTCGCTCGCTGTAATAGAAACGTACACGCACACGTACCTATGGATGTGTGTACCTGTCTTTGTTGTACTGTTGTTGGGCAATTGCCTGAATTTCCAACACCATTTTTGTTGGAATTATCAACATCTGCATACAACAACTGGCATGCATGTGGATATGCGCTGGTGTGTGTGCTTTGGGCGACAATCAAAAGTGGGTTGTTGTTTTTGTTTGGGCTTATTGCAAACGTAATGAAGTCTGTTCCGGAGTTTTATTGTCATTAGGCGTGGCCAGAAATAAAAATGGATCGACAAAAGATTTCCACCAAAATAAACGGTAGTCAAAATTCCAAGAGATATTATTTTTGGGTTATTTGTGTTGAGTGATTCAGACACTTTTTCATTCTGGTTCTCAAGACTATTAAATCTGAGACTTTTTAATTTATAAACTATAATTGTTAAGTCATTAAAGAAAGATAACAATACTTTGTACATTTAAAAAACTCATATTATTTTTCCTACTTTTTTAATTTTTATCTAACTAATTTAGAAGTCGAAAACGCATAAACAATAAATTGTATCCTCTCCTAAAAAATTCGTAATATTAAAAATATGTAAGACAAATTTCAAATTTTCAGCTGATTTTTCCCTGCACTAATGTTTTCAGTCTTGCGGAAAAACTCTATAGAGCCAACTCCTATAATGGATAATTTTAATGCCTAATGTTTTCTTTCTTCAGCAGCCCCTAGTTCCTTTATTATAACAAAGTCTCCATTGTTATTAAATCACCCCCTGTGCATTATATGGCCATGGTCCTTACAGAACACTTAATTGACCTGTCAACTCATGTGTAGCGTAAACCGGAAGTCCTCGAATTTGGCTCGATATTCATAGTGGTTGAAACGTTTCGGTAGTCCGTTGGTTCGTTACATAGTGACACTGGTATACGCTATCCAAAGCCTACAAAATTAAATTTTTAAATAAATTTAAATTGCATTTAGGCGTTCCTTTACTTTAATCTTAATGAAAGACAAGATATTAGGTCAAATTCTTGGATCTACAAGTACACGTATTATAAACAATTTTATTAAAATTAATGGGAAGGTCCCGTGCATTAATACAAAATTTTAAAAAAAAAGAATTTCCTTTAAATATTTTTTCATTGCGGTTTTTCTGTAATATTTGAAACAAAGGCTATACTATTCCTGGTCCTTGTTTGGGCGCCACTTGAAAATGAAAACCAAGTGAGTAAAAAGATATATTGTATTCGTTGTTTATCGTTGATCAGGATCACTATCCGAATCGATCCAGCCATGTCCGTCTGTCTGTTCGTTTGTCCTTATGAATTTTGGGATCATTAAAAAGTTATGAGCCATCAAAGTTTGGGACGCTAAGTGCCGCTTTACTGCTTGCTTATCTCCATTTAAAATAAATTCGATTTGGAAAACTTTTTTTCAATCATTATCCATAAAAATAAACGCATGGAAACTGTACTTAAGTTCGCGATTCGATGCGATCCTCTAAAAAATAAACAAGAAGCCCGGAAAAAGGGTTGCGCCCTTTGACACTTGCCCTTCCGTGCGACCTTTTCAACCACACAACCCACCCTTTTCCACCATTTTCTGTGGACTCGACGATTTCCAAAACAAACATGATACAATTACCCTCAAAAGAGAAACAATTCGTATATCCGCTGTACGGAATCCAACCCCTAAGCTCATTAGGGGTGTGAACAAGCTGATGAAATTGCGAAAACCGTCTACTTTTTAATCCCTATAGCTCTCATTTCTGGTCAATGCATATATCACTAATATCGTCATCTAATCATGTCATTGTTACGTTATCTATACATTGTAAAGTTTTATAAGGGTATCGATACCGATTATGGGACTTTACCTTCGGTCTTGTTTTTGATATTGTTTCAGTTATTTTTTTTGTTGAAGAACTTTTAACTTAGTTACCCTTTGTTAAAATTCCTAAAATGACGTGCTCTTCCACTTTGAAACCTGAACAAATGTAATACATTAAAGATTAAAATGATAAAATGTTCTTGATAGATCGCTTAATATTGTAAAATTCACCAAATTTTAAATTATTTTGATTCTGATACAAAAAGTAATATCTTTGAATTGTCAAAAAGGTATAAAGAAAATTGTTTTCAGAGTTTTTGCGATTATTATGTTGTCAAAACAAAATAAAATTTTTTTAATTGTTTTATCGGTTATGCCAATTTAAGGGGTATTTAATTGTCAAGTATAGTGTACTCTCTTGTTCTTGCAAAACCATAGGTAATAATTACAATGTTCAAGCTTAAAATATGTATAAAAATAACGATAAAAATTGTTTTGTACGATTTTAACAACATTTGGGAATTTCCTATTGACCATTTCATCTAAAAACAACATCACAAGTAATCCTTTAATAAGTGTTTCTAAACAACAATCCGATAAATTAACAAAATATAAGGTATGCTTTAGGAAGTATTGTGACTTATAACTAAAACTATAAAATAAATTCGAAGTCCTCCATTTTGTTTCGGATACAACAGCAACAACAAATAATACCTACAAAATGCCGACGGAAGATCGAAGCGAATAAAAAATGGGCGCACCACCAAAAGAAAAAGTGTTTTCTTTTTTTAAGGGGTTTGAGGGTGCAACAGAGATAGCACCATTGTGCATTGCGCAAGGGAGAAAGGGATGGATGTATACTGTATTGCTAGGGGTGGGGGATTCTCCCTGTTTTTGGTGGGCGTTGCCTGTGCGTGTGTGGTGAATTCGAGCGACAGTATAACAGTTGCGATGCGATAACCAAATAAAAAAAATGTGAAATTTAATAATAAATAAATATATATCTTAGAATTTTTAAAGTTTTGCGGTTTAAACATCGTTTACATTTTAAATGTTATATTACGTGTTTTTTTATTTTTGTACATTATTAAATTCGAGATAGTTTATATTGATATAGTTTTCTAATCCATATTTTTAAATACATACATAATTAGTAAACAGAATCCTGGCAAAACTCCCAAGTGGTTAACAGTTTTATGATTACAACTGTAAAAGGCGTCTTTATGGAGATTATTTAGAAAATATTAGCGAATAGTGTGTTTTTGCACTCAACAACTATTTGCCGTACATTTTTTAATGTTTTGCTTTAAAATGTTTAATTCAGTGACAACTTTATTAAACAGGAAAACTCATAAACCATATTTTGCAGAGTCAAGAATAGTACAGAGAACTAAAAATAACACCCATTTTTATAATTAAACTGCATTTTACCAAATTTTACTAACAACAAAAAACATAGAAATAAATAAACCCTCCTGACCAATTTTTGACATACGCCACTGCATGTTTTTACTCTTTTTCGAAAAGCTCTCTCGCTTTGGGGAGCTTTCTTGTAGCGATCATATGGCCCCATCTTATCTCTCAATTAATTTGCCCCCTTTTTTGCGTTTCGAATTTTCAGTTGCTGATTGTTGTGGTTCCGGTTTACACGCTGCTCGGAATATAATTTTCGCAAAAGGAAAATCTATGGATTCTGAAAGTATCTTTGGCCAGCATTGGTAAATACAAAACGTATGTTTTTGAGTGCTTTTAGGTTAGTTTGTGTTTTTGGTTTCCCATTTTCCAGTGAGAGATATCGGCGCGTGCCGCTCTCTTTGTTTGTGTGGGGGCATTGCATCGAAACTAATATTTTCCGAGTGATATGCAAATAAAGGATCCTAATTAAACCTTTTATTAACACATGCAATGACATTGCCGTCATTTGTTTTACGACCGGTTTACATATGCAGATTTTGATAACGTTCCATGCTTATCAGCTACCTGTTAACCCCTGCATACATATGTTGTTATTTATTTTTACTTGTTTATACACAACACGCGTTTCGTTTACCCACACACCCACCCAAAAGCTCCAATCTTTTGATTTGACGTAATAAACACACGACAAAAAACGAGAGAGAGAAAACAAACAAGTATTTTGAGATAACCAGGGATGCATTGTTTTATCAAGCCGTTAGAAAGCTCTTGATTTTTAAAAATATTTCGAAAACTTTTGAAATATTAAAAGTGATGTGTCTTGCATAACTCAACATTTTAGAATTTTAAAAAATATTTCAATCAACTATTATACAATTTTAGTATATATTTAGTATAATTTTGTATTTTATCCTATTTTTGTATTTCAAAAAAATGTTTCGAAATAATCACCTACATTTCCACTCCAATTCATGTGGTAGATGTATATGATTTTTCCTGACACCGCAGCTAATCCTCCGTGCAAATACTCGAACTCCAGGTAGTCACATCTCCGAACGCATGTATTCATCCGTATCTGTATCTGCATTTGTATCTGGTGCCACTTCGTCCCTGGGACAAATGGTTTTATGATGGTTTTTGGTTAGAGATATATGTACACCTACCTGCGATAATCTGCGAGGCCTCATAAAGATCTTGACTCCACGGTTTGTGGATTGCACTTTTCGGCCAGACCAAAGCCTGACCATTGTAGTATAGTTTGGGTGTGTGTGCGTGGTCCAAAATAAATATGCTAATTTCTTTATGCACGCGCTAAGTCGGATTGGACTGATAACGCTGTCATATACGGCGATATACGTAGCTTTGGAGCCCGAGAGGTCTAGTGGAAAAGTTCGGTGCTATCAGTGCGATACGGTCCGCGGCGAGGAGAAGATTGCGTCCATAAGTCACATCGAGTGGATGGTTAGTGGCGTGATAATATGATAAGCATCCCAGAGCTCCGGGGAAGTCCGGCAGTCTGGGGTTCCGCCTAATCGAAGACAGTGCTCGAAAGAAGTCACCTTCACCAGCCGTAGATATAGAGAAATAAGAACATTTATTTCAATATTGAGCATGTAATGCTGAAGAATTCGCGGTTTGGGCTTGAAATTTAATCTCTCTTTTAATAATTAGTAATTGCTTAAAGTAAATGATTGAAAATTAACTAAAAATGCATTTCTAAGAACTCAAAGCGATTTTCTGACATTCCTCATTACCATCTTAATTCCAGAGACTTATAGCAGACATATAAACTCCAGTCGCAACCACCCTCCACGATGAGATTCCAGCAGCTCCTGCAAATGCGCAGATTGGCCAGCGCCGGGGCCACCACCTTGATGAGGCGACCCACCACCACCACTGGCCCAGCCCTGTCCAAGTCCACCCAACCCACTTCGAGCATCACCTGGGCCACCACTGTGCGCACAATGGCCGGCAGCGGGGCTCCGATTCCGGAACTCACGGAGGCAAGTGTGGTGAATTCTATGGTGTTATATAGTAAGGTGTACTAATACCCATCCCCACTTCAGATCACGGACAACGTGCAGCGCGGCAACTACGCCACGTTGACCGACAAGGATGTGGCCCACTTCGAGCAGCTGCTGGGCAAGAACTTTGTGCTCACCGAGGACCTGGAGGGCTACAATATCTGCTTCTTGAAGAGGATTCGGGGTGAGTTCTAGGAAAAGTGGTATTCAGAATGTTAACAAGAAAGGAAGCTAGCTTCGGCCAGCCGAAGCTTATATACCCTTGCAGATAATTCCTATTAATTTATAATTTTCCGATCGTTCCTATGACAGCTATATGATATAGTAGTTCGATATTGATCAAATTAGAATCGAAATTCGAAAACATTTAAAAAGAGTCATATCCCAGAGTAGAAGAGAATACAATAAGGACCAGCGAAGCAATAATTTATTTCATATTATATGCCCATTAATTTTCCGATCGTTCCTACGGCAGCTATATGATATAATCCTCCGATTTTAAAAAAATGTTATTCGAAATTCAGAATTAGACAAAAAATGGCATTTCCAAAAGTAGGAGGTTCTAGGTTCAAATCACCCAAGATATAATTTTTTTTACATATTTTTACCCGATTATTCCTATGGGAGCTATATGATATAGTTGTCCGATCCGGCTCGTTCCGACTTATATACTACCTGCAACAGAAAGAAGACTTTTGGGAAAGTTTTAGCCCGATAGCTTTAAAACTGAGAGACTAGTTTGCGTAGAAACAGACGGACAAACGGACGGACAGACGGACATGGCTAGATCGACTCGTCTAGTGATGCTGATCAAGAATATGCATACTTTATAGGGTAGGAAACGTCTCCTTCACTGCATTGCAAACTTCTGACTGAAATCATAATACCCTCTGCAAGGGTATAAAAACATTTGCTTAAAGTGCTGAAGAATTCGCGTTTTCTATGTTATCTTAATCAATGATTGCTTTACCCACAACCAGGCAACAGCAAGTTGGTGCTGAAACCAGGCAGCACCGAGGAGGTGGCCGCCATCCTGAAGTACTGCAACGAGCGTCGCCTGGCCGTGGTGCCGCAGGGCGGGAACACGGGTCTGGTGGGCGGATCGGTGCCCATTTGCGACGAGATCGTGCTGTCGCTGGCGCGCCTCAACAAGGTGCTGTCCGTGGACGAGGTGACCGGCATCGCCGTCGTGGAGGCGGGCTGCATCCTGGAGAACTTCGACCAGCGGGCCAGGGAGGTGGGCCTGACGGTGCCGCTGGATCTGGGGGCCAAGGCCAGCTGCCACATCGGCGGCAATGTGTCCACCAATGCGGGCGGCGTGCGCGTGGTGCGCTACGGCAATCTCCATGGCTCCGTGCTCGGCGTGGAGGCGGTTCTGGGCACCGGCCAGGTCCTGGACCTCATGTCCAACTTCAAGAAGGACAACACGGGCTACCACATGAAGCACCTGTTCATCGGATCCGAGGGCACACTGGGCGTGGTCACGAAGCTCTCGATGCTTTGCCCCCATTCCTCGCGGGCGGTCAACGTGGCCTTCATCGGGCTGAACTCCTTCGACGACGTGCTGAAGACCTTTGTCAGTGCCAAGCGGAACCTGGGCGAGATTCTCAGCTCCTGCGAGCTGATCGACGAGCGGGCCCTGACCACCGCCCTCCAGCAGTTCAAGTTCCTCAAGTAAAGTCAAGCTCACTGTATATATTATACGATATATTTTATAATCTTTAAATCCCCCACAGCTCTCCCATTTCGGGCTTCCCCTTCTACATGCTCATCGAGACCTCGGGCAGCAATGGCGACCACGATGAGGAGAAGATCAACCAGTTCATTGGCGACGGCATGGAGCGCGGCGAAATCCAGGACGGCACCGTCACCGGGGATCCGGGGAAGGTGCAGGAGATCTGGAAGATCCGCGAGATGGTGCCCCTCGGCCTCATCGAGAAGAGCTTCTGCTTCAAGTACGACATCTCGCTGCCGCTGCGCGACTTCTACAACATTGTGGACGTGATGCGGGAAAGGTGCGGTCCCTTGGCCACCGTCGTCTGCGGCTATGGCCACCTGGGCGACTCCAACCTGCACCTGAACGTCTCCTGCGAGGAGTTCAACGACGAGATCTACAAGCGGGTCGAGCCCTTCGTCTACGAGTACACATCGAAGCTCAAGGGCAGCATTAGTGCTGAGCACGGAATTGGGTTCCTCAAGAAGGACTACCTGCACTACTCCAAGGATCCGGTGGCCATTGGCTACATGCGCGACATGAAGAAGCTGCTGGACCCCAACGGCATCCTCAATCCCTACAAGGTGCTTAACTGAAGGGGCTAGGGTCGTCTCTTTAATTAGTCTACAGTCTTGTGTTTTTTTTATTTCCATAAATATATTGTCTTAAATTAAACTGCATTAAAAGCAAACTAAATCTTTGAACTTGTAAAGCTGGTTAAGTTTATGGGCAATTCCATATTGTTGCTCGGAACATTTGCACACTTGTAAAGGTAAAAAATACATTTTAATTTTAATAATGGCCTTTACTTTTCAATCTTCCCAAGCTCTATATTGTGTACAAATCTTGATTTTGTCCCACTCTTAGTTTTTAAGATATTAGAAGTGGATTTTGCGGAAGTACATTCAACGCCAGATTTTAGCGAATTCTGATGGAATATTTGAATTCGATTTTTTTTAGAATGTTGTCCAATCATGTCGCTGTGAAATGGTTTTTGTTTTAGTCAAAACTTGTTTGCTGTTTTTTTTTTATGGAGTTTGAAGGACATTAGCCAAAATCTAACTTTTGCGTATATTGATAGATTTTGTCATAAAAATAATCAAAATATACCCCAATTTTTTGTTTAGCTGAGGATCAAACTAATTAGAAACTAATATCGGGGAAAAATCGTGTGGAAAAATGTTTTATTGAAGTTTAAAGGTTTTTGGCTTGGTGGACTTCTTCGTGGAAATGCCCATATGCAAGATAATTATATTACAAAAACCTAGAAAAAACATTGATCCAATCCCTTTTTTTTAAGAGATAAATCATAGATTAAATTCGAAGTGTTCATGGGGTAAACCAATTAGGAAGACTACAATATTTTCAAGATACAAATTTTTTCAGTATAATCTTTTTATCATGACTAAAAAAAATTTGTAAATATTCCATAGATATATAGTGCACTGTCTCAGCAGCGTGTTCTATTCAAATCAAAATTCTTGTCATATTTAAACCGCCAAAAAGGGCCTTAATGGGTTAACGATCGGGCCAATCGCTCTCTGAAAGCTTCGTGAGTGGAGCTTTTCAACAGTTATCGATAGTTGGCATTCAATGTAATGTTGAAAAAGTTAAGTTGGTACTTTTGCACACTGGAGATCGGCGCTCTCATATATAAATTGTAGGACTGGGGGAATAAGCTCCACACTGCTGAAACAGAGACCGAAACACACGAAACATGAGCGGGTGAGTAAGAGGAAGCGGCGGCCCTTTTAAATATTTTTGTAATGTCATGTTTTTCCTGTTGTTTCTTTTGTTTTTTCTAATATTTTTTGCAGACAAGCGGACATTGCTCTCATCGGCCTGGCCGTCATGGGCCAGAATCTGATACTCAACATGGACGAGAAGGGCTTCAAGGTGTGCGCCTACAACCGCACGGTGGCCAAGGTCAAGGAGTTCCTCGCCAACGAGGCCAAGGGAACCAACGTAATTGGCGCCGATTCCCTGAAGGACATGGTGGCCAAGCTGAAAGCGCCCCGCAAGGTCATGCTGCTGGTCAAGGGTGAGTTATATTGCCAATTCAGGTTCCAATAAACCAAAAAAAGCAACCGCTGTGTTAGTGAGTCAGTTTTACATGTGTGCACGCGTTTGTGAGTGGAAGTCAAAGCAAAGTCACCAAATCAAACGAATTTTTTTGTTGTTATTTTTGCTGTTCATATTGCAATGTGCAAGTGCAAAGGGGAAGGGAAGGAGAGGATAAACAGGTGGAAGATGGGGAGAGACGCAAATGAAGAGGAGTAACAACAAAAAACCACTGCTCAGAGATCATCGAGTTCAAAGCTTGGCTTTACTGTTGTTTTTGTAAAGATACGTTAGAGATGGGAATTTTTTAAAGACGATTTGATGAACTAAATTTTTTATTTTCATTTTAAATTTTGAATAAAAACTCCAATTAAATTTGAACCCTCTCAACAACATCTAAAAAAAAAAACTCAATGTTTCAGAAAAAAAATTTTTTGGGTAGAAATATTTTTTGACTTTTTTGATTAGTTTGTTTTGTTAATAGCAGAAAAATTCATTTTTATTTTAACAAATTTTGTAAATTGATAATGAAGTTAAAAGTTTTTTTGGACCTTTTTGAACCACTTCTGGTCTTCTTTCGAAACCATTTTCGAATGAGTGGGTTTCCAGGTCACTCACGCGTTCATCTACCCTTCTCCTTCTCGCATGTCAAAAATTCCACTCACCTCTAGCTCGTACGTTAGTCGGCGGGCCCGGCTTATCTCCACCTTCCGATTCCCATTCCTACCTAGCTTGCTGCTTGTGCAAAGACAACAATAACACACCGGCGCAGAGAGAAATCTTTGACATTCATTATAGGTCACACACAATGGGCGATTTCCAAGGGGATTTCCTCGGATTGGACTAGCCGAAATCTATGTGTTCTGTTCTTCTGTTCTGTCCGCATGATCATTTGTCCCGCCGACCTTCCTTGCAAGTTGCCAGGCCCATGATTCATTTCGTCTGCCGATCAGCGTGAGAGCAAACAGTTCGGGCCATAAATATAGCTTCTCGTTTTTTTTTAATTTAATATTTGAAAGTTGCATGACGAGTGGTGGGAACTTTCACAAAAATGAATTGGGAACAAGGGTATCGAAAATTCAAAGTAATTATCGTTTAGTAAAATAATTTCAAAGTTTGGTTGCCTATTATAGTTTATTATAGGTACGAACAGTATGAATTGCAATTATCTAGGCTTAATTAGATTAGAATATAGAAAGTCCTGGTCCTGCAATCTTGACCGCTGGTGTGTCCCGCAAAACAACGACCGCTAGATAGATAGATCAATGCTATTATCGCCACGACTCGTTGGCCTTATCTGGTTCCATTGCGCTGGAGAAGTGCTCACCGGCACAAGGGACGCCTCACGGTGACCTCCAAAGCAAAACAGTGACTTTCCAAAAGCAACCCACCGACCTTGTCTAATCGCACGCTCTACTTTCTGGCTAAATCGATGATTTCTTCATGTAAAAAGAGCTGAAAAACGCGTGGATTGTTCAAGAATTAAATCTGGGATTACTATAAAAGACGGTCCATTTTAAACGGGAAGATCCATCGGCAGAAAAAACGGTTTAACATAGAATTATAAAAAAAAAATTACAAATTTGGTAAAAATTTTATTTCCTTATCAAATTTCATGAAATCCAAAATGGTTTTACCTTAAAGAACTTTCGAGATCAATTATATGGTTCTCAATCAAAGTTCATAGAGTCTACAAATGTTGTACCTTAAGGAACTTTCGGGAATGACAAACTTATATATCATCATTATTTTGTTCTCAACCAAAGTTCATAGAGTCTACAAATGTTGTAGACTGATAAGAATGATAAGCTTATATATCAACATTATCATATTGTTGTAGTTTATGGGTTAAATTGTAAAATTTGATAAGAACTTTAATCTGCAATATCTTCAATATATTCTAATCGAGTTTCCATCCATTTTCAGCTGGCAGTGCGGTCGACGACTTCATCCAGCAGCTGGTGCCGCTGCTCTCCGCCGGCGATGTGATCATCGATGGCGGCAACTCCGAGTACCAGGACACATCCCGCCGCTGCGACGAGCTGGCCAAGCTGGGCCTGCTCTACGTGGGATCCGGCGTGAGCGGCGGCGAGGAGGGCGCCCGCCACGGACCCTCGCTGATGCCCGGTGGCCACGAGGCCGCCTGGCCGCTCATCCGACCCATCTTCCAGGCGATCTGCGCCAAGGCCGACGGCGAGCCCTGCTGCGAGTGGGTGGGCGACGGCGGCGCCGGCCACTTCGTCAAGATGGTGCACAATGGCATCGAGTACGGGGACATGCAGCTGATCTGCGAGGCCTACCACATCATGCAGAGCCTCGGGCTGTCGGCCGACCAAATGGCCGAGGAGTTCGGCAAGTGGAACTCGGCCGAACTGGACTCGTTCCTCATCGAGATCACACGCGACATCCTGAAGTACAAGGACGGCAAGGGGCATCTGCTGGAGCGCATCCGCGACACCGCCGGCCAGAAGGGCACGGGCAAGTGGACGGCCATTGCGGCCCTGCAGTACGGAGTGCCCGTAACGCTAATCGGCGAGGCGGTCTTCTCGCGCTGCCTGTCGGCCCTCAAGGACGAGCGCGTCCAGGCCAGCGCCTCGCTCAAGGGACCCTCGACCAAGGCCCAGGTGGCCAACCTGAGCAAGTTCCTCGACGACATCAAGCACGCCCTGTACTGCGCCAAGATCGTGTCCTATGCCCAGGGATTCATGCTGATGCGGGAGGCGGCCAGCGAGAACAAGTGGCGGCTCAACTACGGCGGCATTGCGCTGATGTGGCGCGGCGGCTGCATTATCCGCAGCGTCTTCCTGGGCAACATCAAGGACGCCTACACGTCGCAGCCGCAGCTGTCCAACCTCCTGCTGGATGACTTCTTCAAGAAGGCCATCGAACGGGGCCAGGACTCGTGGCGCGAGGTGGTGGCCAACGCCTTCCGCTGGGGCATCCCCGTGCCCGCCCTTTCCACCGCTCTGAGCTTTTACGACGGCTACCGCACCGCCAAGCTGCCCGCCAACTTGCTGCAGGCCCAGCGGGACTACTTTGGAGCCCACACCTACGAGCTGCTGGGCCAGGAGGGTCAGTTCCACCACACCAACTGGACGGGCACCGGCGGCAATGTGTCAGCCAGCACCTACCAGGCGTAGGTTCCGGGATCCACCTCCTCCAGATTCGCTTTCCCGCTCACACATTCCATGTCATTGGCGACCGGTGTCTTTAGTTGTTCCCCACGTTTTTTTTTCCTGGAGTACCCTAGTACTTATTTATACCATTAATATATATGTATGTATATATAATTTCATATTTGTTGTTTAACATAACATTAAATTGGTGTTTTTTTTGCTAGCAAATGATTTCGGTTCCTTGGTTCGATGGATGCAAAGTGCCGTATAAAATCAACAATGTGTGTGGTGTGGTTGTGTGTTGTGTGTGGGTCGAGTCTTTCGAGTTGTGTCTTCATGTAGAGACTCCTCCTGCTCCAGCTTCCTCCTCCTCCTCCTCCTCCTCCTCCTCCTCCTCCTCCTGCTTCCCTGCTATTGTACTCTCTTCAGCTACTTTTAGCCCTTTCGTTCCTCAGTCATCCGAGGGCTTCAGAGTCTTCTTGTTCTCTATGACCAGCTTTTCGGTGCTGTACAAATGCCCGATGATCACCTGTGGGCATTCAAAGGTTAATAAACTCGTGCAACTGATAAGAAAAAAGGGGGCTTTCGCTTTCTAACTTGGGTTCCTTATTTATCATGTGGAGAAACATAGTAAAGAGCTAAAACTAAGATCAAAGGTCAAGTTATTTCCAGAGATTTGAAGATATGTTGTATGGCTTCCAGTCTAAGCTTTGATTGATTGATGAAATTTGATAAGAAATGTTGAAATGAAATATAACATATTACTTGACTTCTAGATTACCAATATGTTTTTAAATTTTATGGAAAATATGAGTAATATGATCCAGCAACGTTGAACATTAATTGGTTTATCATTATTTTATTATGATAAGATGATAGAAGCCTCTATGCATTTGTATTTGGTTATCTTCAATGCGTGTTATTTAAGTTTTTAAGAATCTTTAAGTAAATAAAAACGAGGAAAGGGCCCTTATAATATATAAGAACTGAAACTACCCAAGTAGTTCAGAGTGTAAACATCTAGATACTTCCCATCATATTGCTGATAAGGGGAACTCACCTGGCGACGTATCAGCTCCAGATTCTGCTGTCCCTCGACCATTTGCCGATCGATCTCCCCGAAATCCCGGATGCCCCTGTTGGCACGGAATGTGTCGCGTATTTTGCGGGCAGCGTACATCCTGAAAAGCGGATAAGTCATATATTGATCAAGTTTCAACTCTTCGTTTAGGGGTTCTCCTATTTCACCACACCCACCTGAAGTTGTAGGAGGGAAGCTTCTCCGATTCGCGCAGGAGATTCCTGTATAACGTGATCGCCTGGCGACGCGTCGACATCCTGATCCTGATCCTAATCCTTTCCTGTCCTGGCCAAATGGAACCGAGCAGGCGGTGTGGCTGGAGATGGAGACGAAGACGGAGATTTGGAGCGCCCTTTAATTGATGAGTGTTAACGCCGGCGTCGTGTTTTGTTTTGACCCTGGTTATTGTTTCCTATTGGATTGGTGAACCGACCGCCTGATGACATAAAAATTACATGTGGGAAGCGGGAAAATACTCACATCCCAGCCGCAAAAATACCAAAAACAGCTGACGGCGGTATTTTCCCAGTCACGTGCGTGAGTGCTAGAGATGGACCTATCGAACTGGTTACAAAAAATTGTAAATGGGTTAAAATATACACTTACACATATTTATGTCACTGAATAGTATAATAGTATAATTAGGACTCTTTAATGTACAAAAATAATTTATATTGTATGTATTCATTTTTAGCAAACACACAAGAAAAATCATATTTTTACCATAACCCAAACTCTAAATTTTTACCAATAAATCTCAGTTTTTTGGCCGAAACAATCTAAATATTGATCCAAATATGGAATTTCCAATCGATTGGCATTTAAACCAGGAAATTTTAATTTTTTTCCATTTTTCGTAAAAAATTGTGATGATTATAAAAAATGTGAAAATAGGCGAAAATTTTATTTTATCAACATTACACTGAAAGGGTCATGGATCTATTTATTATTTTATTATCTGTTCAAAACCGTATGTATTTTTGGGGTAGGACAATTTTTACCAAGTTACAGCAATAAAACAAAAAGGAAAAATTCAAATTTTTACCAAAAACCCAGATCCCGAATTTCCCACCCAAAAATAATCAGTTTTTTGGCTGAAACAATAGAAGTATTGATCCAAATTTGGATTGTCATACCTTTCTGAACTCGTTATTAAATTTCCAATCGATTGGCATTTAAACCTGGCAATTTTAATTTTTGCCAATTTTTGTAAAAAATTGTGATGTAACCCCTTATCAAAATTGCGAAAATTGGCGAAAAATTTAATTTCCCCGAAAGTGATGGGGATCGGTAGTTTAGGTTTCTAGCTGTCCAAAACAGTGCGTCTTTTAGATGTGCGACCATTTTTGGCCGAGTTACATAAAAAAAACGAATAAAATTAATGTTTTTTTCAAAACCACAGCTCCTATTTTCACCAACAAATTTTAAACTATCCATTGTCCAAATATTGCTCCCCAAAATAATAAGAGCTTCGTTTGTTTTTTAATTTTAGTTTTAATTCTGTTTGTTTTTTCTGCAAGAACAATATATTATGTACTCGTTGAAAACACAAAATAAATATATATTTTGTTCCCGAAATTGTTTGTTTCTTGCACGCGCGCTTGCTTTTTTAAATCTGATTTTTGTAGCCTAAATATGACATTTTTTGTGGTTGTAAACGTACACATATATCCATATATATATATATATTTATTGATCAGTTTTAGTTTTATAAGTAGAGTTCTTTTAGCTTAAGTTTAGGCAATAAAATAACTTTATTTTCCTCATCGAATCTAGATTTTTATCCTCAATCTTTCTCTTTCTCTTTACACTTCTGTCTACCGCTCTCGCTCTTTCTCTTGCAATCTATTTAAGAGCGTTTGTTTTTTTAGTTTACGAATAAAAAAATGTTTAATATTTAAGATAAGAATAGGTAAAAAAAAACATTCGAAATAAACCTAAGACGCGTCCGATAAAATCGCTGATTAAACAATATTTACATGGGTGTGTGTTTGTGAGGGTAAGCCGACGTTTAGCTGCTAATATTGCTTATGACTATATAACGTACTCATATCAGTAGGGGATTTGGATCTTTGTGTTGTTCGGGGTGTCGCTTTCACGCTTCCAGTTCATCAATCTTTATAATTTTAGTTAAAACGCAGACCATGCTCAAGAATTCGCTATCACTTTGGGTTAATACAAACGCATAAACAGATCAGATCGCATTGTATCCTATCGCTCTTAGCTACATACTTCGATATACATACATACATATATATATATATACGTGGGGGTACAGCTGACTGAAACTAGGTGCATTACAGACTATACACATACATATAGTGGTTGTTGCTATATCAACATATAAACAAATTACATAATCACAAACAACAGAATTTTATTTTGGTGGCAGGCTTTCGGTGTGGTTAACGACAATGGCGATGGCTCTCCCATTTCGAGTCCGAGTCCGATTATCTGTGGCTGCTGTACGTCTTGTACACCCGCGTCACCCTCGTCGCAGCTCCTCCCGTGGGCGACGTTGATGAGGAAGCGGAAGTGGAACTCGAGGCAGCAGCATGCGACGTGTCCGTGGTTCCCACGGCCAAAACTTGCGCCGTCGTCTCCAGATTCAGGGGCAGGATGTTGTCGTGGTCGTCCGAGTGCTCGTAGATGTAGTCGCGCTTCTTGAAGTTGTCGATGATGCGCTTCGTGGACTTCATGTGCGCCACGAAGGCTGCCTCCAACTGATCGGAATGGGAAGGAACAAAAGCAAATTAGAAGGATTGTTCAGATTCATTCTACCTGGCAGTGAAATATATATGGTTATATAGAAAGACAGTGTAAAACTCACGCTGGAGGTCAGGTTCATAAATGTGTGGTATTTCTCCAACACGCCGATAATCTCCTTGAAGCTGTTCCCTCGCAACTGACGCCGCACCAGCGATTCGTACAGCTCGTTGTCCGCTATCAAATTTCCCACCAGGATGGCCGCATAACTTCCCTTCAGCGTGTGCTCCATGTGGTGGCCGGCGCGTTGTAGAACTGTTGGGTAAAACCACCACCCGGGGATTAGCAAGGATGACAGATCATTAATCCTCTGAATACTCACGATTGTTGACTGTCTCCTCCACTTCTTCCTGTTTCTTCTTGCCCTTCTCGTTGCTCTCGAGGAAGGCGTCCGTGTTTTTCTCCACCAATCTGCGAAGAAGGAATAAAAATATTACCATGCCAAAAAACTATGAAATGTCTTCTCGTCTCACCTGGCCAGTTCCTCGCACTTGTAGAAGTACTCGAGCAGAGCTTGCAGGGCACTAACAGATCCCTGCGCCGGTGGATTGTCCGCCACGTACTCCGCCGGAGCGGCAGCTTGCATCAGCGCAGCCCGATTGGGCAGCGTGTGCATGCACAGATTGATTAGCAGGGTGAGAACCTAAAGGAGGCGAGAATCAACAATGAAAAGGAGGAACTTGGAGCACAAACACTAAGGCTAGATACCCACCAGTATGCTCAGCTCGAAGACACAGTGGTCGGGAATGTAGTTTGCCGAGAGCAGCAGCAGCCGGAAGCTCGTCTCCACCACATCGCCCCGCTGGCCAAGCAGCTCGGCGCCCAGCGAGGGCTGCGCCTCGTTGAACGTGTGCGTCAGGTTGATCAGCACCTTGAGTACGGGGACCAGTAGCTCTCGCATGGCAACGCCCGGATGCTCCTTGTTGCTGCCCGCGCAGTCCACCGAGGGATGCAGCATCAGTTGCCGGCTGCACAGGCGGTACAGCTGGCAGAGGGTCTCCACCGCCCTGCCCTGGCCAAAGGTGAGCATGTAGCGCTGGTTCGCCTCGTTGTGCTGCGTCACATTCTCGAGGACCCGCAGACACCGCGCCACCGTTTGCATATTGTCCAGCAGCGCCGGCTGCCAGTGGATCTCCGTGTCGCAGGCAATCACAGGTCTGCAGAAGTCCGAGATGGTCTTGATGATGTGCTCCAGACCGCCCAGCTTGCGCAGATCCTCCTTGAACCACTCGCCGGCCCGCTTGGATGTCAGCGAGAGCAGCGTCTCCATGGCCAGCGTGCCCACGGTCAGCGAATCCACATTGAGATGCGTTCCCTTGCCCTGCGCCTTGATCTCCTCGCACAGCTCCCGCACTTTCTGCTTGTTGCGGTCGTAGCCGGCTCGGTCCGGGTGCCCACTCTCCGTGCTGCCACCCACACCGTCCGCCTCCAGGAGGTTGATCATCAGCTCCAGGGAGTCGCGATCCAGGTCCATGTTGAGGCCCTCCTGGGAGAGGATGTACATGATGGCCGAGGTGCACAGGCCGAGGCTGAGGTCTTTGTTGGCGTCGGATAGTGCCTACGATTACAGAGATTCATATTATTAATATTACAAAGTGAATGTTAAGATATATTCGATTAAATGATCCATTTAATCCCTTCAATAAAGCTTGTAAATATTTACTTTCTTTATAAAGTGTAAAACAATACCCAACGTGGTACTCTCTATTTATAAAACATTTCTAGTGAAGGCTCAAGTTTAAACAAACATTTAATACTGGAAATGCAAGCTTTAAAAACAAAAGTGGCAATTCTTGGTATAGTTATGTGGAAATCTCATGTGTAAATCAATAAACATTAAGTTCCAAGAGGTGCACAAATTAAAAAGGTGTTCGGAATTCAATATTTACAAGTAATAGATATCATAACCTAAAGAACCTACCTTGAAGAACTTGGTGACCACGCCATGGGCACGCACGTGCATCCGGAAGGCGGGCATCATGCACTTGGCGGCCAGCTGCAGGGCGGAGAGACAGCGCGTCGCCGGCGGATTGTGCGGCTGCAGCGCGTCCAGGATGTACTCGACGTCGTCGTCCATTTCCTGGTACTCCCCGATCTCCT
Organism: Drosophila prostipennis; assembly: GCA_037075205.1. Taxonomy (NCBI): domain Eukaryota; kingdom Metazoa; phylum Arthropoda; class Insecta; order Diptera; family Drosophilidae; genus Drosophila; species Drosophila prostipennis. Next base: position 78,412 of record JBAMCJ010003331.1, on the reverse strand, counting down.
GGATCTGGTGGGCCGTCTTCACGTTGCGCACCACCGTATAGTAGTCCTTGGTTTTGCGATCGACGCGAATGGGTCCGCCGCCGCCGCCAGTCGTTCCACCGCCGCCCGCTGCTCCACCCGCTCCGCCGGAAGCTGCTCCCGCGGCACTGCGCTCCAGGTCAAGCTCGCCGGCAATTGGCTCCAGATCCAGGTCGAAGGCATCGGAACTGGTGGAGGTGGCAGGCACTCCCTGCTTCCCCGCCAATCGCGAGATCTTTCCCAGCGCCGGACTGTCGCCGCGCAGCGTGGACGCACTGCTACACGCACTGGAGGAGCCATTGTTGTTCGACGACGGACTGTCACCGAAATCGCCATCGGACTTGCCCGCCGCCAAGTGATGAAGCAAGTGGTCCTTGGCGCCTGCCACGCCCGCTGCCGAGGCATTGCTGGCATCGCTGCCCGTTCCACCGCCATTCGCCTCCAGCGCGGCATCCCAGCTGTGCTTGTACAGATGCCGCTTGGCCACGGTCGCCTGCTCCGCTTGATCGGACGGCACCAGGGCGCGGCTCTTGAAGATGCTGCCCTTCTTCTTCGAGATGACCAGCTTGACGGCGCCTCGCTGCTCGCCAGGGGGCTCAGCTCCTGCTCCTGCTCCTCCGCCGGCTCCCGCTGCAGCTGCTGCTCCTCCCGCTCCCGCATTGGCCGCACCCTGGGAATCCAGGGTAAGCGTTCGCTTGAACTTATCCTTGAACTTGAAGTCGCGCGGCGGGGGCGAGGAGGAGGATCCGTCGTGCTGCAACGACGAGTTGTTTGAGTTGTTCGACAGCTCGTCGGGATCGGGATCCGGATCGTGGTCCGGCGAGTGTTCCCTGTGATCCGTGTGCGGAATCTTGGCGGGCGTGGGCTGCTCCTCCTCGGCCTCGGGAGCCTCCTCCTCTTCGGCCGCCTGCTCCTGCTGCAGGACCTGCGTCACCTGCTGGTTCTTTCGTTTTCGCCCGTAGCTACGTGGCGCTCCGCCCGCTGCCCCGCCCTCCACCAGGCGACTGGCCTCGGCTTTGGCGGACAGATTGGCGGCTATTTTGTTGATGTTGTTGTTGACGCTGGCTGAATTATTGTTGTTGGCCCGGGCGGCCGCATTGCGACCTCTTCTCAGCGGCGGTGAAGCCTGTTCGATCGGCTCCTCGTTCGCCGGCACCGCCGTCGCCGCTGCTGCCGGTTCGTCCACCTCCATGTCGACCTCCTGCTCGGCCTTCTTGGAGCCTCGAGTGCCTCGTGTGCTTCTCTTGGGTGCCGGTGGCGAAATGGTGGCCGCAGCCGCCTCCGCTCCCTTGGCCCTGCCTCGTGTTCTGGTCTCCGTGGCCGGAGGAGGTACGTCGGCGTTGCTATTCGCCTTCCTGCCCCTGCCACGCGTGGCCCTCTTCGGCGGCTGCTGCTGCTGCTGATCCTCCTCCTCGTGGTTCAACGCCGGATCCGCCGTATTGCCATTCAGACGAGGCACTTCTCCACGCAGCACAGCCAGTATGTCCTCCTGCAGCGGCGTCTCCGGCACCACAGCTGCTGCTCCCGTGGCGGCTCCGTCGATGGTCATCATCATGGACTCCAGGCGGGACTCAATGTCCGAGGGCGGGGCCACCAGCGAGGAGTGCTGGCTCGTCTCCAGGTCACTGGTAATCACACTGGATCCCCGGCTGCGGATCACACAGCTGTCCTCCTGCACGGCCTGCGCCAACAGTTGCGGAGTGCTGTTGCCCTTGGAGGAGATGCTGCCCAGCACCGAGGACTGCGAGTCGAAGTCGTGGTCTGATCGAGTGGTGGGTGATATCACCGCGGAGCCCCGCTGCGGATGCAGCTGCTGGTGGTGGTGCTGGTGCTGGGATGGCGGATTCTGGGCTTGCTGGCTGCTGTTGGCCTCGCTGAAGGCCAAGTGAGGTGAGGGCGTCTTGAACTCGCAACTGGGCTCCGTGGGGTTGGCGGCTGCTGCTCCTCCACTGGACACTGGAGCGGAGGTTACTGTCGCGGAGCCCGCGGCCAGCAGCTGCTTGTGCTTGTGCTTCTTGCTCTTCGACTTCTTTTCACTCCGGGATTCCGCTGCTGCGGCGGCTTTGGCGATGGCGTTGCGGATCACGTCCGTCTTGATGATCAGCTTGAGCCGCTCCTTGGGCGGCTTGTCCGGCGATATCTTCACCGTGCAGTAGTTGATCTCCGGCGGCTCCTCCTCCTCGTCCTCCTCCTCCTCTTCGTCCTCCTCGTCCTCGTTGGGATCGAGCGACTCGCCTGCTGGAGGCGCCGCAGATGATCCTCCTTCAGCCGAATCTTCTGCTGCTGCTCCTAGCGGCGGCGGTCTCAGTGGCTTCACTGTGATTTTTGGCGTACTTGCAGGAACTGTTTCGTCACCCGTCCGCTCCGATGGCTCCTCCTCCGCGGCCGAAAGCTGGTTGTGTTGGTTCTGGTGAGCGGGCGAGCTGCTCGGCGGCTCCTCGCTGTCCGTGCTGACCAGGCGGGAAGTGCCCTGGAAGAGATGAGCGATTAGCTGGGATCTTAAACAGGGTTCCTAGCTGGCTGATCTGGCAAGTGGAAATGGGTCGTTTCCCCGGGTAATTAGCACACTCTAACTGAACCGAACTGGGCAAGAAGCCACCGATAAGTGTGGAGTGAATCAAAAAAATGGAAAAAGCGACAGCAGCGAAAAACAAAACACCAACAACTTTGGAGAGAGAGGGAGATTTGGACTCCAATTCCGTTGGTTTGGTTTGTCATGTAAAAGCGCGCGTAATTTAACACTGCTTCGCGCGCTGCGCTGCTTTCCCTTTCCCACACACAGTGGCGAAGGCGGGCAGCGAGGGAGACGGAGAAAGACTGAGCACCTCGGAGAGGGAGAGGAGAGAGTGAAGTGGTGGCTCAGTGAGAGCCGAGGAGAGAGCGATCGCATTTGGGGTACTCGACCAATTGCTGGAGTTGGATATGAACGGTTGTTATCGAAAAAGAGAGTGGTGAGAATGCAGCTCAAAAGAAATGCAGCAAAGTCAGGGGCACTCACTAAAGTGGTGGGTATGTAAATTTAAATTGGATTGGATACAATGGTATTCTCCTTTTTAAAAATTCCAAAAGAAACCATACGTACATATTAAAAAAAACTTTAAATGGTATGCCAATCATTAGAAATTCAGAATTCCAATATTTTTGAACATTGCGGCAACCAAAGCTCTGTTGTTTTTACAGATCTTAAGAGATAAATATGAAATATCCCTGCCCAGAAGACTCACCTTGGAGATGCGCAGCACGATGGGAGGATGTTCCGGTGTGCGAGAGGCGCTCGGAGGGTTCGACGCGCCGCCTGAGGCGGAGGGCAGCTGGGAAGCGGTTGCACTGGGAGCAGAAGTGGGCGGGGGTAGCGATGGCTCCGATTCCGGGCTGCCAAACGTGGAACTGATAAAGGCTTCCGACGAGGAGGCGGCGGCGGTGGCGGCGGCAGCGGTTGCTGTGGCCGCCACCTCCGCCGGCTGTCGCGTCGCCTTGGGAATGATCAGATCCTTGGTGGGCGTGGGATAGCGCTCGTCCTCGTCCACCTCGCAATAGTTGACGGCCTTGCGGGCGCGGCCCAGTACCCGCGAGGGCGGTGCCTCCGGCTTCAGCTTCTTCTCCTCCTTCGGTTTCTTCGGCTGCTTCTGCTTGCCCGCGCCACTGGACGGCTCCGGCTGCTCCGAGGCGGGATCGCTCAGCCCATCGCCGTCGCGATCGGAGGCGCCGTAGAACGCACCAGGCGTCGAGGGCGTGGAGGCGGATGCGGCTCCTGCTGCTGCTGATGAGGATGGCGTTGCTCCGGCTGCTGCTGCTGCTGCCGCCTTCTTCTTGGGCGACTTGCGCTTCCGCTCTGCGGAATTGCCGCCCTTGCCCGGCTTTGGCTTCGGTCCGCCCGCCTCGTAGGTACCGGAGGAGGTGGGCGTGGCGCCACCAGCACCGCCGGCAGAGAACTGATCTCGCATGGGCGACGCACCGGCCCCGCAATGCGGCAACTGCTGGATAATCTGGGCTATAACCTCCGGCGGAGCCGTGTTCCTCGACTTGAAGAACTTCTTCGGCTTCGGCGGCTCCGGCACCGAAACGGACAGGTCGTTGGGATCGTGGTCCTGCGTGGAGGCGGGACTCTGGGAGGGACTGGCGGCCGCCGCAGCCGCCGCCGCTGCCGCGGCCATCGGATGGAGGGCGGACAGGGTGTAGGTGCGCGTGGAGGTGAAGCCCATCTTGCCCCACTTGCCGACGGTGCCCACGGAACGGGCGACGGTGGGCCGGTTGGTGTTCTCCTTCTCCTTGCAGAGCGAGTCCAGCGGCACCACGATGTTCTTGCCCCAGCGCGACATCTTCGCGATGGTTCTCCTCGATGGCTCCTTCTCGTATCCTCTTGGGTGGCTCTAATCCTTGGTGATCTGGTCACTGCAAAGGGGGAATACGTTAGTCTGTGATGATCAAGTTCCAAATAGTTTCGAATATATCGATTTAACACAAGTGTTATTAAAACTGCATTCTTTGGACCCGGAAATGGGGATATCCCGAGGATTATATCAGGACAGTTGGAGGGAGAATCCCTATACCGTTTTCAAGTTATGTACAGAGGATAAATAGAAAACTACCCATCCAAAGTTTACCAATCACTGGAAACAGGGGTTTTCCGCCGTTGCGGTCGAAACTTTCGAAGGACGCGGAACACAATTTACACCGATTCGCAGCATCATTAAGTATTAATTCATGTTTTTGCTCTGCGGACAGTTATTGAATTTTACTAAAAGTGAGCGATTTGTTTGGCTGGGCCAAGAGAGAGGAGTGCAGCAACAGCAAAACACAACAAACGCGCGACCGTAAGGAGTCCGTGCGTGCGAGCGAGAGCACGCGATAGTGCCCGCACTCACACACACACTGACGTGCCAGCGATTTCCAATTTTCTCACACACGCATCAAAACCAAATCAAGGAGCAATTTCCAAAAGGAAAAGCCGAAAACAAACAATTTGTTGCACTTGGCTGTGGCGATTTAAGCCAAATCCTTGGGAAAACTCACCTCAGGTGAAACATTTGACTGCGCTCTCTGCTGGGGTTGTTATTGTTGTCCTCCGTTTGCTGCGTGGATGCATGTGGGTGTGTGTGAGTGAGTGTGGTCAAAAAATCTCTGTTGCTGCTGCAGCGCATATGTATGCGACTGCGTGTGTGTGTAGGGAATGCAATAAAACAAACGATGTTTGCTTTTGCTTATTGGCGCAATTCTTTTTTTTGCACGAACACACACTGTATATTCTTTTGCATTCAAGCCACCATCGTTCTTATCACTTTCCGCCTGGCCGCCAATTTTTGCTTTTGTTTTGCGTTGCACACACGGGCTTTTCTTTTTTGGTTTTGCCACCACTTTTACTTTACAGCATCATCCCAGAGGCAGCAACAACAACAACACGCACCACCAACACAAACAACCACAACAACAGCGACAATTATAGCTGCTACTGAACGTTCCGTCGTTCTTCTTCTTGCTGCGGATATATCTTTCGATTTCGCGATTTTGTGGCCGTAGATTTCGGCCAACTGATTGCGCGATGTAGTGCACTGAGCGGGGCTAACGAACGCGGCCGAATTTTCTGTTTTTCTGTTTTTGCAAAATGCGAGAAAAACTTGATTTAGTGGTGGCGTTGCCACATGCGCTGTCGAGTTTTATTGGTCTCTAGCACTTTTAAAATCAGATGGCAACTCTGTTTTTTACTAGAGGTGGAGAAAGAGACTTACGATACTATCGATATATCGAATGGTGCAGCGTGCTATTCTCTATCGATAGGACTGGATCGATGACATCATGACTATCAGTGTTAGCCCACCTCTAGGACAGTGTGACCGTCGCATGGTAGTTAAAGCCTAGACTCAAACCTAACCGTTACAATTTTTAAAATTCGATTTAAAAAAGGAGTGATTATAATGATTATAATTATAATAATTATTCATCTAATAACTTCAGTTTATTTTATTTACAAATGGAACAATAGAATGTGCTTCAGTAGACTCGCTCCCGCACTTTGAACATCAGCGGGTCCTTGGTGCGCAGAATGAGTTCGGCAATCAGGACGGGCGGTTCCGCAGTGTCGCCCACAAAGTCCACCTCGTAGTGCCTCAAAACATTCGCCGCGATGGCCTTGATCTCCAGCATGGCGAACTTCTGGCCAATGCAGTTCCGGGGTCCGGCCGAAAAGGGGATGTACGCGTAGGGGTTGAGCTTCTCGGCGGTGGTGACCACGTCGAAGCGCTCCGGCTTGAAGCTGTTGGGCTCGCTGAAGAGCTCCTCGCGTCTGCCCAGGTAAAGTGGTGAAATGCCGATGTTCGTGCCCGCTGGAATGAGTTTCCCATCTAAAGTGAGGGGTATTTAAAATTATTATTAAATCCTATGCCTTTTTCAGATCACCCACTTATCTCGCAGTCCTCGAGCACCTTGCGACCCAGCAGCGGCACCGAGGGATACAGCCGCAGCGTCTCCTTCACGCACAGATCGACGTAGTGCAGCTTGTTCAGCAGCTCGTAGGTGACCGGCGTGCTCCTGTCCCCACCCACCACCGACCGGATCTCCTCGAAGCACTTCCGCTGCGCCTCCGGATGCGTGGCTATGTTGTAGAACAGGAACATCAGGGCCGAGGAGGTGGTGTCGTGGCCCTCGAACATGAAGGTGTCGACCTCCTCGCGGATATCCATGTTGCTCAGCGGCCGCTCGTCGATCGTCGACTGCAGCAGGATGTCCAGGAAGGCCATCTTGCGCTTGGCGCCCACATCGGCATCCTCGGTGCTGCTCCCTTGGCCTTCGCCTCCGCCGCGGATGATCTCCTCCCGGCGCTGCACGATGATCTTCTCGGTGAACTGGTGCAGCACATTCAGGGCCTTCTTCTCGGCCCTCGCCAAAGGGGTCAGCATGTAGGTGAGGTCAAAGCGGTACAGGATGTTGAACATGCGCTTGTGCAGCACCATCGATATGGTCTTCACCGCCTGGACATACTCGGAATCGGCATTCGATTGGGCATTGATGGACACTCCCATTGCGGTTTCTAGAAAAAGAAACCAAAATCTTTATAAAGAAAATGATCTTAAATGGTTATGGTATAATATAATATCATATCATGTAATATCATATCATGTAATATCCTATTCCCACCGCAGATCGTGTCCATGGTGCAGAGATTGATCCAATCGTAGAGACTGAACCCAGCATCTCCGCTCCGCAGGCGATCGCTCTCCATGTTCCTCAGCAGATCCCGCGACCCCTTCTCAAAGACCTCGACGAACTGGTCGAGGATCTTGAAGTGGAAGGCCGGCGTGATGATCTTGCGCCGCTTGTGCCATTTGCGACCACGGCTGACCAGCAGACCCTCTTTGAGCCACGGCTCCAGGGCCTTGTATTCGCCGGCCTTGTCATTGAACCTCAGGGTGCCCAGGACCACCTCCACGTCCTTGGGATTGGCCATCAGGACATTCAGCTCCGGCCCCAGCCAGACCTTGAGCACCTGGTCCTTGGAGTACTTCTCCATGAACTCGAAGATCTTCTGGACCATCTCGTGCGGCGGCTTGCCGATGAAGTGGTGGCCATGACCCACCAGTGGCAGCGCCGGAGGACCCGGCATGTAGCTAATCAGGTCTATCAGCCGCTTGAACTTCAGCTGGTAGAGCAGCAGGCCCACGAAGAGGCCGCTGGCCAGGATTGCGCCGATGACCAGGAACATATTGGTAGTGTGTTCTTTTCGTGATTTCCCCAATCAATCTGTGGGCATTGGCAACGGTGGAACTACTGATCCGGCAACAAGCGGGCCGTAAACATGAGAACCCCAACGGAAACGGCCAAAAGCACTGATTATCCACCCAGCGATGCACTGGGAGAAAGGGTTCTAACATAATTTTGAAAGGGCATTTTCCAATTTAAGGTTTTCCATACTAAGTTCTTGGTTTTTATTTCTAGGTAAGTACTTTCTTTGAGTGCAGCTAATGCTGCTGATGCTAATCGCTGTGGGAATATCTTATCGCGCTGTCGAAAGCCAGCTAACTACCGAAATACTCTGCCAAACAAGTTCGAAATCTAATCGCAATTGATAACTGTATTTAGTATTTTATGGCGGTGAGTTGGAATTGAACCTTGGCCCAATGCTGCCAGTCGGTCTCCCCCCCGGAGATTTCTGGATTTCTCATAGAAGTCAATCATTCAAATGCTATACAAATATTTTTTGTCGATGTGAAACCAAAAAAAATAGGTAATTTTTTAGAATAAAAAAACAAATTTTTTTTTTAATTTTAAAGAATAATTAAAAATGTTCGAAATTCTGTCTATTCATTTTTCCAACTTTATATACTTTAAATTCACTCACCGCAAATGGCGTCCAGGGTGCAGAGGTGAATGGCCTCGCCCAGGTTGATCCGCTCCTGGCCGCGGCTCCTCCTCAGCCGCAGCTCCTCGACGAGGCGCAGGGACTGCCGGTCGAAGATCTCCACGTAGGGCTCCAGGATGCGGAAGTGGAAGGCCGGGGTGATGATCTTGCGGCGGCGGTGCCACTTGCGTCCATTGCTGACCAGCAGGCCCTCGTTGAGCCAGCGGCCCAGGAAGGAGTACTCCTGCGACTTGTTCAGCAGCTGGCTGCTGCTCAGCACCTTCTCCACGTCGCGCGGATTGAAGAGCATCACGCTGTAGGAGGGCCCCAGGAAGAGGCCGAAGGTATCGCCGTGCCGCTCGGCCAGTTCGCCTATCTTCAGGAAGGCCGCCGCCGGGCTGAGTCCCCAAAACAGATGGGCATTGCCCAGCAGGGGCAGCGGCAGAGGAGCCGGAATGGTCCTCATGTTCCTCACGAATCGCAGCATCTCCAGGGCGAGGATCGCCAGGAGCAGGACGAGTGCCAGCAAGAGCCACATCTTCGGGGGCTGACCAATTCACTGGAGGCGATGCGGCCGTCTGTTTTGGATCCCCAGCTCGCGACTAACTCAACACGTTGATAACCCAAGATGCTGGAAGCTTATCAGCAGCTTAACTTAGAGATGGCAATTGGGAAATCGTTGGTGATCCGAAATTAGTTGAAAAGTGGGTTTTGATTATGATTTATACAAGTACTTTATCGTTAGGAATCCTTTTAAAAATATTCACATACATTTTTATATGTTGTTATTATTTAAATGGTGTTTATAGGATGTGCAAGCGAAGTCTAAAAACCTCGAATAAAGGTGTCTAAAAGTAGGCAACAATATATTTAAAATGGACTTATTCCGAAAGAAATTAGTTTTAAAGTGAGTTTTGATTATGATTTATACAAGTACTTTATTATTGGAAATCCTTCTAAAAATATTCACATACATTTTTATATTTTTTTATTATTTAAATGATGTTTATATGATGTGTAAGCGAAATCTAAAAACCGCGAATAAAGGTGTCTAAAAGTAGGCAACAATATATTTAAAATGCATTTATTCCGAAAGCCCATCAATGTTATTTTTAAAATATTTATTTTCAATATTTGCACTTGATTTTAAATTTATTATGCACTTGAAATTCGTTTCTGGGGTCACAGTCTAATGTTTAGCAAATTCCCCTAGTCATCCTTAGCTGGCGTAAAATTAAAAACCGGGAACGGTCATCAGCATCTCGGGTTGACAGAGATTGGCGGCTATGCTTCACCCATAAGCATTCGGATTTCGGAGAGATTAAGATTAGGAAACCGATCTTCCGATCGGAAGAGAAACGATCGTGATTGAGTTGATGGAATCGAGTGTAAACAAACCGTCCCAAATGGCATTCCTTTCGATTCGATTTGATTCTATTCCAGTGCTAGTTGTTTACCTTTTCTGAGGGGCGAGCACCTGACCGCAACTCATCCAGCTTTTTACCCCCTTTGCACCCCCTCTCTGACGTCACAATGGCCACATGGCCGGGCTATTTTGGGGCCAGGTGATCTATATTTAGGCCATCCCACTCGCATCCCAGCGATGGCAGACAAACAACGATGACGAAGTCGCGAACTTGAAATCGATGAAGTCTTCTCTGCTAATTTTCGACGGGGGATTTTGATTTGTTTACAGTTATCTGGAAAAACTGCTTAGCTTTACCCAAAATTAGCCTTATTTTAAAATGAAAATTTGGGTTAAAATAAGGTTATTTTATTTACCTACTGATAAAAATATTTCTCTTATTTTTTCCATTGAAAAAACAGCGATTCAAAAATGTTATAGATTATTAAAAAATACAAAACCATAAAATCACAACTCAAATCTACTTGATTAGCATACAAAATCCTAAACAAAGACCCATAAATGGACTTTATTAGCCAGGAAAATCCTTATTGGGCCGCTATTCGCTCACATATCTTTTCAGCACTTCTGACCTTTATGGCCTTTAAAATGCAGATGTTTATGCAGCTGCGAATTTGAATTTGCATCTTTCCATCTATACGTACAAATTTGCGCTGTACGCGAGCACAAATTAGAAATTCCCATTTGGCAGCCCCCAGTTGACTCATTTGACTCAGCCACCACAGCCACATCCACATCCACATCCGAATATATGAAATCCGCATCAGAATCGGAATCAAAATCAAAAACCGAACCGCAATCCAAAAACACACTGCGTACTAGATAAAAACTCTACATAAATGTGTTTGTGCAGGGGTATATATGTTTATCATTCCACAATGGCAACAACAGGCGTCCTTCGACCATGCCAAATTCCAAAATTCTTGCGTCGCCGCTCGTCGGTCGTCGACTTCGACGTCACTTTATCTCCGAGATCCCCATCCTCCTGCCCTCCGCCCCCGGAAAAAAGCAAAAAATAAAGAACGAAGGCGGAACGTAAATATTTACACATGTCTTACAAGTGCTGGCGATTTTTCGATGTCGGATATATAGCCATATAGCCTGTGGGGTGCGGATGGGGATCGGAATTTCATTGGCATTTCCATTTTTCGATTTCGTTTTGTTTCCAATTCTGTTCATCTTAACATTGCGCATCGCTCTGCCGGTCGACAGTTCAATGAGGTGGCCAACGGGTCGTAGTCAGGCTTCCTTATCGGGGGGATCCATTTTTAAGATCCCTTTAATGGATACTTATTTATATGATATTTATATGTTGGTAATATGGATTTAGGGGGTAAGTGTTTTGCAAAAAAATTAAAAAAATTAATGAATTTTCTTTGTAGATTAACATCTTAAGGTTATACAAAAAAGTTTGAAGTCAAAAAACCCAGATCCCAATTTTTCACAAAAAAAGAATTCGTTTTTTTACCGAAACAATGGAAATATTGATCCAAATATGGATTGTCATACCTTTCTGAACTCGTCATTAAATTTCCAATCGATTGGCATTTAAACCTGAACATTTTATTTTTATGCCATTTTTCGCAAAAAATCATGATGTAACCCCTTAAAAAAAAAAAAATTGGAGAAAATTTTATTTTTTCAAAATCACACGAAGAGTGTCATGGATTTAATTATTAGTTTGTTATCTGTTCAAAACAGTATATCTTTTTGGTGTAAGACCATTTTTGGCCAAGTTACAGCAAAAAAACAAAAAGAAAAGTTTCAATTTTCTACCAAAAACCCAGATCCCAATTTTTCACAAAAATAATTCGTTTTTTTTTACCGAAACAATGGAAATATTGATCCAAATATGGATTGTCATACCTTTCTGAACTCGTTATTAAATTTCCAATCGATTGGCATTTAAACCTGCAAATTTTATTTTTTGGCAATTTTTTGCAAAAAATCGTGATGTCCCCCTTTATCAAAAAATTGAAAATTGGCCAACCAATTTATTTTTGAAAATCAGCCAGAAAATTATGAGGATCGTTTGCAGGGGAAGTCAGTTGTTGAAATCAGTCACTCTTTTTACTGTGGGATCTTTTCTATCAAAGGTTTGATTGTTTGTTTGGAGGTTGTTTGGAAAAAAACCTCCAAGAAAAATTAATATTTTGGTCTAAAATCCTAAACGTGATTTTGTCTTAAGAAATTTTCCTTAATACTATTATTATTTAAGTTATTTGTTGGAAAATAGCCCTTTTAAATTGTAATTAAAAGGTATCACAAATATATAATGCTAATTGCTGGCTATAAATAATAGTTACTACATTAAATCATGATCAAAACGGAACTCAGCTCTACTTGGAGGTCCTCAGAGAGGACCTCACCACTTCTACCTACCAACATTAAATCATGATAATTTTGGGCCCCCCTCTGAAAGATAAAAATCAAGACTACGCTCCTGGTCAGGATCCCCTGGCCGTACGTACTTCAAAGCGAAGTGCAGCGGCTAGATAGATGGACACGAAGCGACCTCAACTCTGGAGAGCACTACATCATAACAATAAAAAAATAGCAATTTGGCAGAGGCGCGCAATTTGCGTCAACGGCACTTGCCTACTTGGCATCTATAGTACTCGCATAGAATATGCCCATATACCATGTACCACATATCGCATCCATGCCGCGCAGATATATGTGTGCAATACAAACGGTCAAAATAACCGAAAATGCTAGCAGGTTTTTCAAAAATTAAAAAATTAATGTATATCAAATATATTTCGTTTAAAAATAAATAAGAATTTTTTTTTCCAGTCCCATTTACTTAATTTAAAATATGAAGAATAAACTTCTAAACGTACGCTTCTCTTTTACTATATTTTTTTCAGGTTTTGCTGCTATAATGGTGACCTGTGCTGTATTGGGTGGGCCAACTGCCCGTCGTATATTTAGATCTAAGGATGAGCCATCGTATCGCTCGTCTTCTGCGCCACAATGCATGCCCGTACTAATAATACAGCATAATAACAATAATAAAACATATGATTAAGCAGACGCAGCGTATGCGCAATTTTCGGTTGCCGTTGCCCCGCGCATTACGTATACGCCACCGATCCGAAATAAATTGGCGAAAAAGGCGGCGGCAATCGCTGGCCAAATAAGGCAATATCCGTTATTCAGCGCCATTACTTAACCCGGCCAATAATTGAATATTAGCCAATCTGTTTCCTCTCGTCGAAAGCGACATCGCCCGACGAAATTTGAAATTTGAATAATTTTGGGATGATGAATCATCTCGAAACCCAAATATAGTAGCTCATTTTGACGTTTTCACTTGGCTATTTTCACAAATAAATACAACTAATTGTTTCAATTGCACATTATATTGCTTTGCTGACAAATTTTGAAGACTTTTATTGTAAAGAATAAATAAACACCTTTTAATCTTTAATTTCCAAGAGATGAGTTTGTTTTGAAGACTCATTTATGATCCCCAAAAATACGACGCATTTGCAAAAGCAAAATAATGGAAATGGAAAACGAATATGGGCCAAGTGCCCTCTGCATTCCGCATTTTATTCTTGGGACTCGGAATCCATTTGGGGCTGATCGGTGACCACAAATGCAATTGACTCTTTATTACTGAGGGACAAATACGCGCAGTGCTGACAGCATTCTGGCAGATCTATCAAATAATTTATGCTAACCATTTGGCGATCACTTAGTCGGCGGCCGTCTTCTTCTGGTTTCCTTCCTCAGATCTTCAGATCCTCGGATGCAACAGGAAATTGCTCAGGCGAACGCATTTTCATTCATGAGTTGATTTTATTTATGTGCTGGCTGCTGCCAAACCAGGCAAACCAATGTTGCTGCCATACGGTATATGGTATAGGGTGCATAGTATATGGCACTTAGTATATAGATTGGCTAAAAGAAAGGCCCCCTGCCCCCGAACCACCCCCCTTTTAGGTAGTATATAAATAATTGCCATCGAAATCGCATCGCCATGCACTTGTGGCTGTCAGCCAAACATGCAACAATAACAAGCGAGTGCTGCAGTGGCACGGGTCCAAAGGAAGTGATGGACCGCAGGCATACCCAGTGAACCACTAGTGGCTCAGCCAAGTGGCCCATCCCAAACCCAGGTAATCTCAAGTATGATGTTTTCACCCGAATCTCGCTTTAAATTGGAATCATCCGAAAAGCAAGGCGACGTTTATAGTAATATAATATTACAACTTTATAGTAATCAAATTTAAATAAATATACAAATAAATATTACCAATATATTCCTATATGTAATATAATATTATATAAATAAATATGGTTAAGAGTTAAACCATGGTTTTCATTCCGACCCAGCTGCCCAACAGATCTCAAACTCAGTGCCCGAGTACCCAGCATTGTATGCGAACAATGCAGTCGAATTTGTTTAATTAGCGGAATAAACTCGTATATTAAAGATTGGCGGGCCGGGTGGACCAAGTCCAAATCCGAACCCGTATCCGAAACCCAACTGACAAGCCAAGGCAGCTGGGCACGCGCATTATGATGGGGTTTCTCTGGGATTATGGGCCTCTGTTCTTCGAGGATCCTAACCAATCTCCTGTTTCGGGAGCTGCGTTTCCTGCTCTCTTCGGGGGTCGCGCCTTTTGAATGCCATCCAAGATTCCCTTCGACGATCAGCGCGTTACATGAACCCTCGATCGAAACGAGACCCAACCATCAGCATACCGTTAGATGGTCGGTCTATTTCGGGTCTATATAAGCGGGCTGCCAAGGGGGCGGGGCAGGGGCGGCGGCAGAGTGTCGGAGGGGGCGGATGGCGACCGCTTCCGGTTTTTCCCAAGAGCATTACGAACGGCACGAGCGTTGCATCGCTGATTCGATTTTCACTTCTCTCCGATTCCCACATGCCGAGACACTGCGAGAAAAGTGTTATAGCACGCAAGCTGGGATTTTAAAAGTCGTGGAAGAAGTGAATTATGTGGAGTGACCCAAAAAAGTTATAATATTTACTAAAACTCATAGAATAGTTACTAAAAATTATTAGATATTAATATTTGTAAAATTTAAGAAATTAATAATTTATACATACAATTTTAAACTATGTAGTGCTCTTGAACATTGGTGTTCTAAAAAGTGACAGTTATATGTTCTAAATATGAGTTCCATTAAAAAAATCTAAAAAGTGATATGATAAACGAAAGAGTTATGTTACTATTTATGTATTTTACTTTTTTCTCCCTGTGTACCTCTCTATTGAGCTCTTTTCTCTGCGGCTTCTTGGAGGCCCATGGAATCGGAATCGAAATCTGTTCTGCGGTCGAACTCGGACCCTCGGATCAGCGGAGCGCGTAAGCTGGTGTTGATTGGAGAGTGACCCCCGACTAAATGTGTGTATCCATACCATCTGCATGGTATCGTGAGTGAAGTGAAGTGAAGTACGGTGGGCCAGGTGCTCCCTTGAACTTGGGAATTCCAACTTCTGGGAGTTTTTCCCGTTTGTCTGGGAAAAAGCGGGCAAAAATGGTGAGGACGGTCTAAAATTAAAAGAAAATGCAGAGAGCATTTTCACACGCCGAGAGCGGGAAAACAAAGCAGAAAAGCTGAAAATCAGAAAATCAGAAAAGCAGCTGCCCTGTAGGTGTGAGTGTCGAAGTGTGCGTGCCATCGCGGCTATAAAAAGAAAGCGCGATCGCTTTCGGCGCTCACTTTTGGTCCCAGCTACCAAACGGCGTGTACCCATAAGAGATATATAAAAATAAGAAATAAATCAAAAGATATACAACCTCATCGATCAGATCCAAATCAAGTCAAATACCAAATAACAATAACCGCGAGTATCACATTTTTCTTGTTTTTTTTCCGTTGTTAAAACAAAAAAGAAGAAGAAACGTTTCCGAAACGTTTGCATTTTGCATTGTGAGTGGATCGAATCGAAACGGATATTTGGTAGCCCGACGCATCGAGGAATTCCAGCTAGCCAAGAGCCAAAGAAAAGAGGAGTGACTTCCAGAAACCCAAAGAAAAGTGAGTGTCCTGTGAAGAGGGGAAACAGTTTACCCAAATGAAACAAGGAAAATGTATACCGGTCTGTGATCAAGAACCACTAGTTAAGAACTGGTGATAGCTAAGCAGTTTCCGAGACTTCTAAAAGGCAGCTTTTTCCCATCTAAAAACTCCCTTAACTTAACTAATTGTACCAACAACGTCAGCTTACATAAGTGATTTGTTGTACTTTGAATGCAAACTATTGGTCTATAAGATCCTAAGATACTTATATACCTTAAACCTTTTCTCTCTTTCTAAAATAAGTAAATCCAAAGAAGAATTTATCCTTGGGGAATATAAATCATCTTCGATTATAATAATATGTTTTCTCTACCATTGCAATGCATTTTTTGGCATTAACTGATTGAATACTTCTTGGCAATTCAATTTATGGGCTTTATTTGATAAGTAGTTTCATATCTAAGTGATTGATTTTTGGATCCCAACTATAAACACACCCAAATATAATACATATAGCCACACATGATATGCGTAGCAGGTTGTTGGTAACTTAAAGCTTGCTGGAAATCACGGAGGTTAATGCACAGCAATTTCCAGTTAATTCGAAATGGGAAAAAGCGGCGAAATGGGCACGAAACCGAATTCCGGTTCATCTTTCGGGGTCGTACGACTACTTGGCTCCAATACCATGATACCATGATACCATGCTGCTATAACTATTGCTATACGAGGGGCGCTCAAGAGTTCAGGCCTAACGGTCTTATTTCGCTTTGTTTTGTTTTGTTTGGCCTCTGTTTATGTTTCTGTTTCTGTTTCTGTCTCGGTTTCCTCTCTTTCTCTGTTTGCATCTCCCCGCTTTCCGCATTTAGTTTCTTCTGTAATTCTGTTTCGGTTTGGTTGGTGGGGTCGGGTCTGAACTGTGGATCCGTAGACCTCTTTGGAGGTCTGGGTCTCGGTCACAAAGGAAATGGTAAACTGGTAAAAAGCTAAAAGCAAAAAGTAAATAAACGCTGTTTGGCAATTCGCCATAGACACAGTATAAAAACTCATCCACAATGGGCACATCGCACACATTTCCATTGTTATGAATGTTGTTTGTTGCTAAATTTAATTGGTTTTCTTTCCCATCGCGGGGCCTTTGTCTCCAACTCTTTTCTCTTTCCGATTGCAGGCAAAAGTGTTGCGAATTCGCGCTGACAAAAGGCCAAAAGAGCACCGCTTTCCGGACCAGTTTGCCAACCATCAGTAGCAGTAGCCCTAGGCCAGCAGCAATCTGCATCTGCCGGTTGAAGATCCCAGCCAGAATCAACATCAAGATCAACATCAAAATCCGGAACCCAACCAAGCTAAACCCAGTGCAATTATGACGGACGTATCGCATGAACTGGGAGCCCTGCGCTTCGTAGTGGTAAGTAATTCCGATTTCTAGATGAATAATCCTAACTGATCCCCCCCTGAGTATTAAATAATAAATCAGTGTTCATATTAAAATATTTTAATATTATTAATATTTATATTAAATAATCTCAACTTACCATTGAGGCAATTCATTTGTATCTTGAATAATTGTTAGTAATTTAGATGTTTTAATTTATAATAATACCAAACTGATCATAGCTTTCTATTCAATATGTGTTAAATGTGTTGTGTACGAGTATGTGTATAAAAGAAATATTCCAGAATTGTATTTTGTTATTACAATCATAGGGTTTTTGATAGATGTATGGTCTGAAATTGGAAAAATATATATACATATTTACTGAGATATTAAAAATACCAAAATACCTTAATAAGCAGAAGCAACTAAAAGTCTCCCAAAAATGCCGCCTAGAAACAGCAGAGCCAGAAAATAAAAAAGGGATTTGGATTAGGATCTGAAGAAATGTTTGGAATGCCGCACTGGGAACTATTAAAAGATCGCAACAACAGAAACTCAGCCACATTGTATTGTTTTTTCCGCTTTTTCCGCATATCTCGTGCGACAAACGCCCGAAAATTATTTATGCGCCGAAAAGAAAACCACAAGAAATGCGTGAGAAGTCAGAATAAAAAATAAAATACAAAATATAAAAAGGCAGGGAAGAAAAATAATAATGCAAATGGCCAAAATAAATGTCAAGCGAAAGCGGCGAGAAAAATGTCTGGACAGTTTCCAAGAGCATGATTAAAAATCATTGGGATTGAAATGATATAAAGAATGTTCAGCCTCTAAAAGAGCCACAGGCGAAACAATAACAATGCGGGTTTGTTCTTTTTGTCAGAAAATTTGCTGCTGTATTTGTTTTAATTTGTCGCCACATGAATTGCCAAAATATACACACCGCGACTTTTGCCTTTTTGCCCCTTTTTTTGCCACACCAAATAGATATAGACAAATAGAACATATAACATATAGAATAGAATGGCAGAGGAACAAACGGGTTGGGTTTTCGGTTTTTCGGTTTTCGGTTTTTCGCACAGCCAAAAAGATCAAAACACGGAAAAATTCTTGGCAATGACCATCGAAATAGCAATGCTGAATATGCATAGATACCCATACCCACAGCCGTCCGTGGCGTCCGTCCGTATAGAGGATATATCTATGTAGAATGCCCAGACTTCGCGAGAGTGACAACGGCGCCGACAAATAGATCCGTACAGCCGGGGGAACTACGTAACCAATTCGCAACGGACCCGGCCAGCTGCAATATAAAGTGTTGGCCAAAAACACAACCATATCGGTTTCAGTTTCTATATAATTCATATACCACCATTAATAATAATAATGTTTTTCACTAATTTCACAAAGTATTTGAAATATGATTTGAAATATTAGCGCTTACTAATTAGTGGTGAAATTTCAGTGAAAATCTCCCACAATTGTTAGCTAATTTCGCATTTCTTCGATTCGCCCATTAGCTGGGTTTTCTAGTTTTTTGGGTCGTTGGCTCTTCGCAATGCATTTCCATTATGTTTGGAGATCTGCGCACCTTGTTTACAGCACAAATTTCGTTTTTATCGCCCCCGAAGTGGAGAGGCGACTTCCCAGTGACGAAATGAAAATTTCAAAACTAATTTCTATGGACAAGTTTATTATGCATTTTTCCCAGACTTTCTCCCCGGGGTGAAAAAACACAGTGAAAAGCGGTCGCCAAGTTCTGGCCGCTTTTCATTCATCGTTGGGTTTATTTTTAAACGCTTTTGCGACTGTGTGCGATATGAATGAAATTCGCCTGATTGACGAATTTTTGGATATTGATCAAAGAGACAAATTCGGATCGTCATTGCGCCGGTTGCCAAAATGGCAAATTATATAAACATCGCATAAGCAGTGGGAAGAGTCAATCGTATTCATTCACATTCACATTCATATTCATGGGCAACTCGATCGGGGACTCCACTTTTGTTTCGATTTAGCGCCCATAAATAATATTTATGATCAAATAGAATAAACACCAGCTAGTGGCGAAAATTGGCCGTGAAGGTCATTCCTGTTTTCTTTTTATCTCGCTTTTACTTGAGCTATAGGAAGTGGCCGTACATATATAGGATATATACTTATGTATATATATGTTTTCAGTTGTTCGTCAAAGAGTGCTGCCCCGCCCACACATTGCCCCTTGTTCGTACGCCCCCTTTTCCGCAGAGACTTTTATTTATGACCACGACATTTGCGCATTCCTTTCCTTGGCTGCTGCTGGTGGCTCATGGCGCGGGAATCTTGCACTTATTAGATGAAAAATTACACAAAATGTAAGACCGCTGTTATTTAATTGCGGCTAATTAATTTTCCCGCGAGAACTTGTTCGAGCAAGTTGTAGAATTTGAAAACCATTAATTGCGCGCCCAGTGGGTGGGTGGGTTGGCAACGCGAACTGGGAATTTAAGAACATTAATCTATTTTAAATCAATTGAAACCAGCTTTGGTGGAATCTAATTGAGAATTAGTGCCTTACACTTGCACAATTTGTTGAACGATTTGTATTTGCCATAACTAAGTGGCAATAATTTATATTTTACTAGCTAATTCATAAAGTTAAGCTTGAGTTGAATTTGTTTTTAAAATTGACCGCCCACCTGTCGAATAGTTGGCAACGCGGTTAACTGACAGGTCAGCGGTGAATGAACCTGCCGCCTGTCTGGCAACGCCGCGCAAACTTCAATTTAAAAAGTTTGGCTTCCTTTAAATTTAAACGAACAAAGCAAACCGCATTTAAGCCCCGATTTGCGTTCTCTACTTCCAGGACTCGCCGCTGTCCTCCAAGGTAGCCATGTTCAACAACCAGGCGACGCAGCACAAGCAGTCGCAGCTGCTGAATCCCTTCTCCCAGGACGGACGCGCCTCCTCGCCCAAGCCGACCTTCTCGAAGGATCAGTATGGAAAACCGCTGGCCGGCAGCCTCACGGAGATGCGTGGCCAGAAGGCCAACATCCATGTGATGAAGGAGATGCTGGAGCTGTGCCAGATCATCAATTCGGAGGGCTACGACGTCAAGGACGAGCCCACCATGCGCGTGATCCCCTTCGGCGAGCTGTTTAATGTGAGTTCCTTGGGTTTTCAAGGTGCCTTGAGTGACTTAGATCCTTTTTACAGATCTACAACTACATATCCGACAAGGTGGTGGGCATCCTGCTGCGCGCCCGCAAACACAAGCTGGTGGACTTCGAGGGCGAGATGCTGTACCAGCGGCGGGACGACAATGTGCCGGTCTTCCTGCTGAAGCCGATCAAGGAGATCCGCAGCGAGATGGATGCCAAGATCGAGGACATCAAGCGGGCGGCCAGTCCGGCGCCGCCGCAGTCCACCTCGGTGCTGATGGACCGCAGTGCCCACGAGCAGAACCTCAAGTCGAGGACTCCCTCGCCGGCGGTGGGCAAGTCGGCCAAGGCCAAGTCAGCGTCGCCAGCGCCGGTGCCCAAAGCCGCGCCTCCAGTGGCCCAAGCAGCTCCTGCACCTGCTCCTGTGGCAGAACCTGCTCCTGCTCCTGAGGCGGCCCCTGCTCCTGCACCTGTGGAGGCTCCAGCTCCCGTTGAGATCAAGCCAGTGGAGCCAGCAGCGCCTGAAGCTGCGCCCGTGGCTGTGATAGTCACCGCAGCGGCGGCAGAAGCCGAAGCCGAAGCAGAAGCAGAAGCACCACCCACTAAAGAAGAAGCCACACCTCCAGCGGTGGAGGCAGCTGCTCCAGTGGCACCTGCTCCAGTGGCACCTGCACCCACAGCCGCCGAGGACTTGCCCACAATTGTGATCGAAGCCTCCGCCGAGTTCGTGCGCACCGTCAGCGTGGAGCAGCTGGCGCCCAGTCCCGCTGGGGCAGAGGCAGCCACCCAATCTTCGCCAGACGAGGCCCAGCCAGAGTCCACGACCGCCTAATCGAATGGGAACATCCCCTGGAATCGTTTGAAAGGAACTCTCGCAACTACTAAAGCGGCAGCTTTAAATTGCAGTAGTTTAGTTTACGGCGTACTTAGTTTAATTTACAATTAGAGCAACACACACTGAAGACAGAAACGAGAGAGCGACTATTTATTTATTATTATTATATATGTATATCTGTATATCATTAACGGACGACCAAAGGAGCCAGTTTCCTCAATTTTTTAATCATTACTCTATGGGACTTTACTAAAGTTTCCCGCTCGCAAAAGTTGGGAAAGTGCAAGGCGATATAATATTAATAAAATAAATACACGTACTTAGACACAGTATAAGCGAATGGTGGTACATTCTATTGTTTTTATGTTTAAAAAAGTTTGAATACCTTAATATAAGCGTTTTTAGGAATTTGGAATTCGGTGAAGCAATTTTAAGAACAAAGAGGGTATTCCCTAAACTATTGAATTGTTGAAAATTCAAACAGGAACGACCTAAATGGTTTCTGTTGAATTTTCAAACAGCTGTTATTTGTTAAAAAATGTCATGGAACTTTAAACACCTAAAATTTGATTTTTATTAGTTAGTTATGTTTAACAGAACTCGTAGGGATAACGACATATCTTCGCCGTCATATCTCCGCCCAGTGCATTTCGTTGGCGGAGATATGTCGCGATTTATTTGGCGGAGATATGACGTTTAAAAACGACATATTTACCCCGTTGATCAGCGCGGAGTTATGTCGTCTAAAAACGACATATCTCCGCCCTTCTACGAACGACATATCTCCGCGCGGAGATATGACGTTTAAAAACGAAATATTTTCGCGCGGAGATATGTCATTTTAAACGTCTCATCTCCGCGCGGAGATATGTCGTTTGTAGAAGGGAGGAGATATGACGCGAGGAGATTTGACGCTATGCCTCTACTCTTTCTGCGGGATAACGACATATCTCCGCCGTCATATCTCCGCCCAGTGTATTTTGTCAGCGGAGATATGTCGTGATTTATTTGGCGGAGATATGACGTTTAAAAACGACATATATTCCCCGTTGATCAGCGCGGAGTTATGTCGTCTAAAAACGACATATCTCCGCCCTTCTACGAACGACATATCTCTGCGCGGAGATATGACGTTTAAAAACGAAATATTTTCGCGCGGAGATATGTCATTTTAAACGTCTCATCTCCGCGCGGAGATATGTCGTTTGTAGAAGGGGGGAGATATGTCGCGCGGAGATATGACGCTATGCCAACTCGTACTCGATTCGTGTGTTGGAAAACCCGTGAGTTTTGTGTACTTGCATCGATAATATAAGCGTTTTTAGGAATTTGGAATTCGGTAGATCAATTTTAAGAACATCTCAGTAATGGATAATTATGCAAAACAAAATGTTTGATTTCTTATTTTATTGTACATGTTCGAAATTAACTGATTTTTTGAATTTAGGGGGAAAACTGGATTTTTTAGGGAAATATCGATTTTTTGAGATTTTTTAGGGAGAAAGCCAAATGTTCATCTGGCAACACTGGGCGACACAATAAATAATAAATTGAGTTATTTTGTTTGATTTGAACCAGAACCAGAATGTCTGTCCTGCGTCGTGACGTTTCGCCCTTGCTCCAGCGCATTCGGGCCTTCCTGCTGGGCGTGAGTATCCGTATTCCGCACTCCGGATCCCCGGGCTCCGGCCACGGAACGCTCGATTCTCCGTTATGTAAGACGGAAAATGGGAATCTCTTAGTGACACCGACTATATTTACAGCGGGAGCACAACCTGGCGCTGCGCTTCGAGGACGGACTGGCCGATCGCACCCAGCCGCAGCCGGAGATCCCGGATGGACCGTCCCACCTGGCCTCCGCAAACTACTACTGCCAGCGGGATGCCCGGCGCGAGGTCTTCCCGCCCATCGACCTGGTGGAGCAGCAGAAGCAGCTGGCGGCGGAGGCTGGCGAGGCGGCCAAGGCCTCGTCCTCCAAGCTGCCCACTCCGGGCAAGACCTACGCCTGGGACTAGTGGGCCCCGTTCCCCTGAGGGAAGCCGTGGGACTGTTTTTTTTTGAGTTGTAGAACGAGCCGGTTAAAGCTAATATAGAATCCATTCAAATCGAAAGTGGAGTGTAGTGAGTGTATTCAGTGATGGAGGGACTATATAGGATTCTTATATGATAATATATACATCATATTTCCTTTGATACTTATAAAATCGGTTAAACAAGATTTTGGTTCCTTAAACCTTAAGGGAATTTATAGTACCTTTTAATAACTTAAATGTTCTTTACTTTGGTTTCTTTTTAATGATTTTTCTTTGTCATGATAAAAGTAGATTTCCCATTCATGGGAAACAAAAACCCCATCCATCACTGGATATTTCAATGTACAAGTATTTTATTGCATTATTTACAATTCCCTTAATTTAAAACTAGTTAAAAAAAAAATTGTGATCACCCAAGAATCCCTAATAGACGCGTGGCTTGATGCCAATATTAATACCCGTGGTGGAGCGCAGGATGAGGTTCAGCACCGGCTGGACTTCCTCGCCGAGGGGCAGTAACTCAAAGTGTCGCAGCATTTTGCTGATGGTGCTCTTCATCTCCAGCATCGCGAACTTCTGGCCGATGCAGTTCCTGGCACCCGCGGAGAAGGGAGTGTAGGCGAATGGGTTGATCTCGCCCTTGCGCTCCAGGCTGAAACGTTCCGGCACGAACTTCTCCGGCTCGGGGAAGTAGTCCGGATCGCGCTGGGCATGGTATATAAGGATGACCACATCCGAGTGGGCCGGTATGAGCTTGCCATCCAGCATGGTGTCCTGGGTGATGTGGCGTCCAATGAGCGGCACCGAGGGGAACAGGCGCAGCGACTCCTTGATCACACACTCCAGGTACTTGAGTTCGCCCAGCTGCTGCATGGTAACCGGAGCCGACTTGTCATCGCCAAGGACGTCTCGCACCTCCTGGAAGGCGAGCGCCTGGGCCTCTGGATGCCGGGCCAGCAAATAGCAGGTGAAAGCGATGCTGCTGGTCGTGGTGTCGTGGCCCTCGAACATAAAGGTGTCAACCTCCTCGCGGATGTCCTCGTTGGTCAAAGGAGCTCCGTCGATGGTGGACTGCAGCAGCACGTCCAGCAGAGCCAGGCGACGCTTCTGACCCACCTCGTTCAAGAGGGCAGCGTTGGCGTCTCCACCATTGGCAAGGGATTTCTGGAGGAGATCGCGACGCTCAGTGATTACCGAGTTGGTGAAACCATGCATGTTCTTCACGGAATCATTCAGCTTGTTGAGCACCTTGGGATAGAGAAACTTCATCGAGAAATCCTTGCGCTGCAAGGGATTCATGAAGCGTTCAGCCAACGTTTCAGAGGCACTAAAAATACATGATTTCCTTTAGCTCAAGCTCGCTGAGGAATATGAAAATATAGTACTCACTTCTTCACCGACTGGACGTAGGAGAACTCCGGCTGCAGCTGAGCATTGATCTTCACGCCCATGGCCGTTTCCGCAATGATATCCATGGCACACAAACAGGCCACCGGGAACATATTGATCACCGTCTTGCCATCCGCCTTCGCGTACAACTGATCGGCCATAATGGCGCTCTGCTGGTCGAAGACCTCCACAAAGTCCTCCAGGATCTTGAAGTGGAAGGCGGGCGTGATGATCTTCCTGCGGCGGAACCACTTCTTTCCCTTGCTAACGAGCAGACCATCGCCGAGCCAGTTGGACAGGAGGCCATAGAGGTTGTTCTTCTGAATGGTCTGCTGGTTGCTCATGATGGCTTCAATCATTTTGGGATCGGCGGTCATGAAGCCGTTTTCGCCCATCATCTGGATCTTGATATTCTTACCGTACTGTGCAATTAGTCGGAATTGCAGATCGAAGACAGCTGCAAAAGAAAGGGGTTCGTTGAATATTAGATCAAATGATCTAAAAATGTAAAATCCTCGCACTTTTGGTTTCTATAAAACCATTCAATCCTTTTTTTTTTGAGTTTAATTTAAAAAAATAGTCCAATTGTTTTCACTTGAAGTTGTAAAATTTCCAATGTGAAAACAACTACTTACGACCTTTTTAAATTTGCGATTAGAATCACCAAAACTTAATCTTGTGGAACTGTTTTGTTTACTTATTGCATGTAATAATCGTATTACTATCCGACCATGACCTACTTTTGGGTGACTCGTTGATCATCATGGGCGCATTGCCCACAAAAGGATAGCAAGTGGGTCCGCTGATTCCGGCGGCGGCGTACATAATGTTGTGGCGCCTGGTGCGCAAATAGTCCCACACGAACAGGGTCGTCAGGAGGATCGCAAAGAGCTCCAAATACATGGCTTCGGTTTCGGCTCTTCTGGTTCTGGCGGGGAAATGGGATTGATCTATCTAACGCTGGCACCGTTTGCCATCGACTGGTTGGTTCTGCTCGGCGGCGGGGCTGTTTTGTAGCCGACACGGATTGCGATAAGGCGACCACAATCAGTGGACTGGAGCCGAAAACCAAGGCGAAGGCCAGAAATTACGACCGGGGTCAAAACCAGGCTACCAATTGGTGCGTCAACCCAGGAGGGTCCCATCCTCCATCTCCCAACCCACATCAGTTTGGCTCCTGGAAATGTCATCTCATCGATGATCTTCGAGGACCAGGAGGGGTTCTTCCTCCCAGCCTCTGTGATGAATGAACCGGAAAGTGCACCTTCATCGTGACTCGAGGCTTCGTCACTATCGGAAGACTAAAAGTTCAGATTGATATGGAAACCGTCCGCCCCCCTTTCTTGGATAACGCAGGCGAGGGCCTGGGAAATTCGCAGCAGCGTCAACGGGTTGAGCGTTATCTCCCCGTAGTGGTGCCAGAGTACCAGAGTTCTAGTTATATGTCTGATTAGATCGGAAGCTTTTGTCAAGCGTGTGGAACCAAAAACAAAACAAACATTTGAATAGATAATAATTTAAATCTGAGAGTTCTTTCAAAATCCCGCGGGAAAGAAAGCTATTATACTTGGGGAATCCCCAACAATTTTAAAACACCAAGTATCTGGAATTAAACAATAAAATTACAATGCTTTAAAACTGAAAATTAATAAAATTAATAAGATAAACTTTAAACAATATTTATTGTATAGGATCAACAAAAATAAGGTTTAAATATTCCATGTACTTATCCAATACATAAATCTATGCAGTTAAGAGCGTCAACACAACAAGCTCTCTTCAAGCGAGGCTCTCTTAAATATAAAGATGCAATTTAAGATCAGAGATCAGAAAAACTAAACTCAGAGAAGAGCTTGGATGCTGTTCTATAACAGGTTAAACTAGAACTCTCTGAATAATTTAATATTTAAACAAACACTATGCGGGCGTATTTGTCATTGTTATTGAACTTGAACCTCATTACATTAAAAACCCGAATTAGCAGAAGTGGCTAGAATTAATCAGACCAAAGCGATCGATCCATTGATGATTTTTAAACGACTTCCGTTACGCTTCAAAATAAATATCTCCATTAAATGATTTAATTCATCGTGCATAAGCGTTTTACCGGAATTTTGGTTATATTATTTTTAATATGGCTAACTTTATTAAAAATGCTTGCTCTGCATTTTTAACTCCCAGCCCCTCTCAAATATCCCGGATAGATATCTATATTATCTGGCTAATCCAACTATAAATCCAATATTTACCCCGATTTGCTGAATAAGCATGACGAGCGAAATTGATAAGAGCTCCGAGCTGCCTGGTAATCATGAATAACCAAATAATGAACTTTAGTGCATTCTTTACTGTAAGATAAGCGAAATAAATGGAATATTTGAATTAGTTTGACAACCAATCTATTGTTGATCGATAAATTCGAGTATTACATAGGGGTTAACCCAATTACATTAGTGATAAGAAGGTTTTTCAGTCGAGCAAAGAATACAGCTATTGATAACAATTCGTTGGTCTCATGGTGACTGGATGGTCATATATACAATTCATGGTGATTATTTGGAAATAGGAAGGCTTAATCAGTGCGAATTTTTATAAGATGCGTAGAAGATTTATGAATAAAGACGCGATTAACAGGTTAAGGTAACAACTTTTTTATTTGATTTGGATTTTTCTACATTTCAATTAATAACTTAATAACTATTAAACCTATATTTCAATAAATTAACGGTTAACTTAATATGATAATAATTTAAAAGTTCAATATATGCTAATTAACAAAATTTTTATAACCAATCAAGAGCTTTCTTTTTTAAAATTACTATCTTAAAATTATTTTCCTATAGAGAGCTTGAATTACTCGACTTAGGATGCGTAATAAGATCGTCAGGTTTTCGCATTTGGAACAGCCCATTGAAAAAATTAGATTACCAGACGAGGGTTACGTTCTCTTAGGCACTCGATTCTCTCTTACGGAAGGCAGCTGGGGTGGATTCCAGATTAAGAGCCCACCAAGCGCCGCGGGAGATAAGGAACGAATTATTATTATTTATAGTGCGGTTCAGTAGTGAATCGTTCGTCGTCCGCTGCACAATGCTGGGAGTTTTGGGTCTGCTACTCCTGGTGGCGTTCGCCACACTCCTTGTGTGGGATTACTTTTGGCGGAAGCGGCGCAACGATATGCTGCACTATATGCCGGGTCCGCGGCCACTTCCCCTCCTGGGAAACGTGCTCATGTACCGCGGTCTGAATGCCGAGCGTGAGTTCTCCTTCCATTCGTATGATATCATGGCTTGTGGCCCAGTTATACTCTCTGTATTACAAGTTTGAAATATCGAATAGGTAGAAAACTTATAGATTAAGTAAAAAACAGGTTCATTATCTGGCCACTTAAAAATATCAGACCTTTAACCTGTAGAAATCATGGACTTTGTGACCAAGAACCAGCGCAAGTACGGTCCCCTGTACAGGGTGTGGGTTATCCACCAGCTGGCCGTGTTCTCCACGGATCCCCGGGACATTGAGTTTGTTTTGAGCAGCCAGCAGCACATCACCAAGAACAATCTGTACAAACTGCTCCATCCTTGGCTGGGCGAAGGATTGCTGATGAGCACGGGCAGGAAGTGGCACGGTCGCAGGAAGATTATAACGCCCACGTTTCACTTCAAGATACTGGAGCAGTTCGTGGAGATCTTCGATCAGCAGAGCGCTGTGATGGTCGAGCAACTGCAATCCAGGGCCGATGGCAAGACGCCCATCAACATCTTCCCGGTGGTGTGTCTAACTGCTCTGGATATCATTGCAGGTACTCCATAGTATTCTTATTCTTCCTTTTAATCCCTTGGTTTCCTCCGATTAGAAACCGCCATGGGCACTAAGATCAATGCCCAGAGGAATCCCAATCTGCCGTATGTCCAGGCTGTCAATGAGTGAGTGTGCTCCATATGCAAGTCCCCTCTTAGCTGACGAATTCCCCTTTGTGGCAGCATCACCAACATCATGATCACTCGCTTCATCCACGCCTGGCAGCGGGTCGACTGGATATTCCGGCTGACCCAGCCAACAGAAGCTAAACGCCAGGATGCAGCCATCAAGGTGATGCACGACTTTACGGAGAACATCATCCGCGAGCGTCGTCACACGCTGGTTAACAGTTCCAAGGACTCGACGCCAGAGGAACTGGTGGATGATCTGGGCCAGAAGCGCCGCATGGCCCTGCTGGATGTGCTGCTGCAGTCCACAATCGATGGCGCTCCCTTGAGCAATGAGGATATCCGCGAGGAGGTGGACACCTTTATGTTCGAGGGCCACGACACCACCACCTCGGCAATATCCTTTTGCTTGTATGAGATCTCCAGGCATCCGGAGGTGCAGAAGCGACTGGTGCAGGAGATTCGCGAGGTTCTCGGCGAGGATCGCAAGAGACCAGTTAGCCTGCGTGATCTCGGTGAGCTGAAGTACATGGAGAATGTGATCAAGGAGTCGCTGCGTCTGCATCCGCCAGTGCCCATGATCGGCCGCTGGTTCGCCGAGGATGTGGAGATACGTGAGTAGTGCGACAGAGATCCTAGTCCCTCAGCTAACCAGACTCCTCTATTCCCAGGTGGCAAGCGTATTCCAGCGGGCACTAACTTCACACTGGGCATCTATGTTCTCCTTCGCGATCCTGAGTACTTCGAGTCACCCGATGAGTTCCGACCGGAGCGATTCGATGCGGATGTTCCCCAGACTCATCCGTATGCGTACATCCCTTTCTCCGCCGGACCCAGGAACTGTATTGGCCAGAAGTTCGCCCTGCTGGAGATGAAGAGCACCATCAGCAAGCTGCTCCGGCACTTCGAGCTGCTGCCCTTGGGCCCCGAGCCCCGGCACTCGATGAACATCGTCCTCCGATCGGCCAACGGCGTCCATTTGGGCTTGAAACCTCGCGCAGCCTGAGGAATCATCTGTATTTGTTCAGAATAAATGTGTGTTTGTGTGTACTTATATCAATAAATACCTGTTTCTTGGATAAATCGAATGGGAAGTACGATTCATTGACTTCGGCACATTATTTATACGGTGTATATAAAACTAATGATTGAGTCCACCAGCTGTTGTTGCGGGAAAACAGCTGGGTAGTGGTTTTCCCATCGGATTTTCCATCTCGCTCAGCCTGGTGCTCCATCTCCCCGTCTCACTCCGGCCCTAGGCGCACAATTCGAATCGGTTTGCTTATATAAACTCTAGCGGAAAGCAATAAACGCCAAGTGCCTGGTGTATAAATAGGTAATCCATTGGCGGTGCTCCAGATAAGATTGCCAGCCGACAAGAGCACTCCACAAAGAGCTGCAGGGGGCACAACATGTTGGTGGCTTTGCTGGCGACTCTCCTGGTTGCCCGCCTGGTGGCCTGGCTGTGCCGTTTGGCGCTGAAGGAGCTGCGACATCCTCTGCGCGGCCTGGTGCCCAGTGTTTCTAGGGTTCCTCTGGTGGGTTCCGCCTGGCAGATGCGCAGTTTCCAGCCAGACAGTAAGTGGCGATTGAAATTCATGCAGTTTCCCAATTTCCCTCATTATATTCCAGATCTTCATGAGAAATTCGCCGAGTATGTGCAGCGTTTTGGTCGCAGCTTCATGGGCTTCGTCCTGGGCCATGTGATTGTGGTTACAGCGGAGCCGCGACACGTGGATGCACTGCTACATAGCCAGCAGCAGCTGAGGAAGGGCACCATGTATTGGGCCCTACGCGGCTGGCTTGGCAATGGACTCCTGCTGAGTCGCGGAGAGGAATGGCACACGATGAGAAAGATCATTACGCCCACGTTTCACTTCAGCATCCTGGAGCAATTTGTGGAGGTCTTCGATAGGCAGAGCACAAGGTTGGTGGAGCGTTTGAAGCCCCATTCCCACGGCGAGTCGGCCGTTAACATCTATCCGTATGTGGGACTGGCTGCCCTGGACATCATCACCGAAACTGCCATGGGCGTTAGTGTGGGCGCTCAAGAAGATTACGATTCCGAGGTGGTCTTCGCTGTAAAAGAGTAGGTGTGAAAATACATATGGAAACTATCCTCCAATTACCTTTAAACATCTTCTAGTCTGACGAACATCTTGGCCACCAGGTTCATGAGACCGCACCTCCTATTCCCCCAGATCTTCCGCCTGTGCTGGCCCGGTGGCTTCAGGAAGCAGCAAGCCGGCGTCCGCTGCCTGCACCAGTTCACCAATGGAATCATAGAGCAGCGCCGCCACCTGCTGGCCAGGGAGTCGCACCAGGAGCAGCCAGAGAAGCGTCACGCCCTGCTGGACACTCTGCTGCGGGCCACTGTGGATGGACAGCCGCTGACCGACAGGCAGATTCGCGACGAGGTGAATACCTTCATCTTCGAGGGCCACGATACCACGACTTCGGCGGTTTCCTTCTGTTTGTACCTGCTTTCCCGCCATGAGGCAGAGCAGCAAAGGCTGTTCGAGGAGCTGAAGGAGCACTACGGCGGGGACTTGGACAGGGGAGTGATCCATTCGGATTTCGCCGCCCTTCCCTATCTGAACTGCGTGGTCAAGGAGTCGCTGCGTCTGTATCCGCCCATTCCGGCAGTGGCCCGCTGTCTGGAGAAGGATTTGGCCATAGGTGAGTGGAAAGACCAAGTATGTGCATCACACAAAGCTTACCTGCTTTGCAATCAACGTTAGATGGCGGCTACATCCCAGCGGGAACCAACGTAGTCGTCCTTCTTTGGCAGCTCCTCCGGGATGAAGAACTCTTTGCCAAGCCCCTGCTCTTCCAACCGGAGAGACATCTGGGGGAAGAGGCCACCCGACTGGGGCCCTACAGCTACATTCCCTTCTCCGCTGGACCGAGGAACTGCATCGGCCAAAAGTTTGCCCTGCTGGAGATGAAAACCATGGTGATCAAGCTGGTGCGGCACTACCAGCTGCTTCCAATGGGCCCGGAGGTGGAGCCGTCCATCAAGATTGTGCTGCGATCGAGGAGCGGTGTTAATGTTGGGCTGCGACCGCGGTTGTATTGTACCAATGATTTGTGATTTTAGTATTAGAATGGCGCCAAAACAGTTTGAATATATCTGCCGTTATCGATAACAATCAGCTGGCGTAGTGATGGACAGATTTGACTTTTTACCGCCAAACTAGCTAGATTTGAAAAATAAATCGTTACTTAACGCTTATTTGTAGATAAAGAATTTAAATGCAACTTGGATTTATTTATTCAAAATTATATGATAATACTAAATAAATAACTCCCCAAACATACAAAGCTAATTTTAACAAAGCCAAAACTGCTTATAGATTTTAAAACCCTGCTGATAAGGCATAAAAAAAGATGCAGCTGATAGCAATCGAGAATGGGGAATAAACCCAATTGAGGTGATTAAGGTAAGCTGAACAACAAGAGATTACATTCCTGCGTCATAATCGGTACGAATATACAGTTTTATGCCAACAATAAATATACCTAAACATCTGGCCTTTTAAGCTATTTCCAGGCTTTTGCGCTCGCCAATCGATAACTCTCAGCCCGAATCGATACGCGCAACTGTTGAATTATATGGAACCGAACCGTTTGTTTTCCCAGCTTTTCAGAGTTTTCCTCGCGTAGAAATGTGTTTCCTGCGTTTTCTGGCCCAGGCCCGCGGCACCTTGGGGCGGGTGAGTGTTCCGAAAGAGTCCCCGAGTGGGGCAGGACCCGGCACTAATAGGGCTTCTCATCTTCCGCAGCATCTGGCGGAGGTGTCGCCTGCTGCCTGGGCAGCGGCCCCCGTCGCCTCCGGCCGGAAATTGCACCTGGTGATGGGAAACGAGTCGTGCGACCTGGACTCGGCCGTATCTGCCGTCACCCTGGCCTTTGTCTACGCCCAGCGCCACCGGGAGCACGACTATGTGCCCATACTGAACATTCCTCGCCGGGATTACCCCCTGAAAACGGAGGTGGGCCACTTGTTTGGCCAGTGCGGGATTGCCGAAGCCGAGCTGCTCTTCCGTGACGATATTCCCGGCGAGGTGGCCCAGGATGTGAACGTTATCCTTGTGGATCACCATGTCAGCCCGCTGGCGTCGAATGTGACGGAGGTTCTGGATCACAGGCCCTTGGAGGACAGCAGTCCATCCTTTAAGCAGCTGCCAGCCAGCTGTGTGCTGGACATTGATGCGGCAGTGGGATCCTGCGCCACCCTGGTGGCCCAGCGCTATCTGGCCGAGGAGCAGCCCCGATCCGCTGGCGTGGCCGAGTTGCTGCACGCCACCATCGTGCTGGACACCATCAACTTTGCCCCGGCGGCCAAGCGCTTTGGGCCAAAGGATGTGGCCATGGTGGAGCAGCTGGAAAGGGAGTTGAACCGCCGGGAAGACCAAAGAGGCAGCCTGTTCGACGAGCTAGTGGCTGCAAGGGCGGATATTAGTAAGCTTACTCTCACCGAGGTGCTGCGCAAGGATATGAAGATCTTGCAAACCGATCGACAGGTGGTTCCCCTAGCCGGAATGCCCATCCTGGTCAGGGACTTCGTGGAGAAAACAGGCGCCGAGAAAGCCGTACGCGAGTTCGGCGTGGAAAGTAACCTGCTCGTAATACTGGGAATGTATGTCTCACCCGCCGACGGCCAAGTTCAGCGTGACCTGGCCTTGATCTCTCTCTCCGGCCAGAGCCAATTTGTGGAGCGCGTCCGGCAGGCACTAATGGAGTCCAAGGATCCAAAGCTGGAGCTGCGACCTCATGAGGTGGACACCCGCTTTATGGGCGGCTGCTTCCTGCGCCAGCACAATGTCCAGGCCACCAGAAAGCACATCCTACCCATCGTGAAGCGAGCGCTGCTCGAATGGGAGGCGGACCATGGATGCGACTGCGACGAGGTGTACTTCTTCAAGGAGAAACCGCAGCTGGGACTCTCCTAAAGCAAGGCGGACAGGCCGAACGAGCAGCTTAGACAAGACTTAGCTAGAATTTTAGTGAAACCATGTTACCAACGTTAAGCTTACACCAAAAAGGAGTAGCAAATTTATCATTTAAGATATTGTCGAAATTCTTGAGAACTGTTTGGCAGCTTATTATTTAATAGGTCACTTGTAGAACCAAACGAAATACTGACGAAATCAGTATTCCAATTATAATTTACTTTTGCCACCTTGGTAACATAAAGGTGGAGTTAGTTTCCAAGGGAGTATTCCACACATTAAGTTTCCTCTAGTTTCCTAGTTGTTTATGTGGATTAAGCGAATATGTACAGGGCATACATGGGTAAAAAGAAAGCGTTATGATAAATAAAAAAAAGACATCTACAGCTGCGGCTCTGCCTCCTCGGCACCTCCCTCCTCCTCGCCCATCTCGTCGTCGGCGCACTCGAGCGTCATGTCCTCCAGCATCTCCTCCAGCGTGATCTGGGGCACGTCTCCGCCAGCGGTCTGCACCTCGATTGGTATCGTCTTGTTCGAGTCGCGATAGATGTTGACCTGTCCGCGGATGTCCTCGTTCTCCTCGAGATCATCGAGGAACTCATGGTAGTCGTACTTGCTGCGCTCGTCGGTGGCCTCCGCCGCCAGATGCTTGATCTTCCACATACGCTGGCTGAGCCTGGTCTGGCGATCGTAGTGTTTGCGCACAAGGATCACGTCTGGAATTAGATCCGGCGACAGCTTGTCGAACTCCTGATCGTTGATGTTGGCCTCGCCAGTGTTGTAGCCCATCACCGAGTCGCCCACCTTGAGCAGGTGACCCAAGTGGGAGCGTGTGTGAATGGGGTTATCGTTGATGCCCAGCTCTGAGGCACGCACCACCCAAATGTCGCAGAGGGCGTGCTTGAAGGAGACCTGCCCCTGGCCGGGATAGGTCTTGCGATCCTTCTCCATGATCACATCAATGTCCATGACGATGTACTCAACCAGCTGCTTGGGATTGCAGACGGCCTCAAAGGGAGCTCTAAAAAATGCAAGTCGATTAGCCAATTTCACTATAATCTAGCAAGAAGGGGTTTCCTACCGGAAGTACACCTGCGATGTGAGTTCTGCGATCTGTGCGGTCAGCGGATCAATCAAGTGAATGCTGCTGGACACCCGGTTGACGAGGACCAATGGCGAGAGATTACCCAGCTGGTGGCGCAGCTTCTTGGACAGGCAAACGGCACTGTCCTTCGACACCGGTGCTATTTCCACCGACCAGTTGTACTTGTAGTTGTAGTTGTTGCTGTGGATATCGTGCGAGATGAGACGCTTCGAGGTTGTCACCTTGCCGGGCACCATGGTCAGCAGAAAGTCCACCATGCGCCTGGCGTGGTTATCGCTGGCGTAGAAGAAATCGAGGCCGCCGTGCTCCGGCTTTATG
Organism: Drosophila prostipennis; assembly: GCA_037075205.1. Lineage (NCBI taxonomy): Eukaryota > Metazoa > Arthropoda > Insecta > Diptera > Drosophilidae > Drosophila > Drosophila prostipennis. The sequence goes on along the minus strand of JBAMCJ010003331.1, from coordinate 43,557 downwards.
CCCAATGTGTTCTCGTGGGCCTTGTGCTTGAGGATCAGCTGCTCCAGGTAGTAGAAGGTCTTCTTGTTCTCCGCCCGCTGACGGACCTGCACCAGGCAGCGCCAGAAGTCCTTGGCCTCGGTGCGATGACAGTCGTTGCACATCTGATTCTGGACCGTGAACTCCACCACGAAGACCTGCTGCAGCACCGTGCCTCCGGTGATCTCGCCGTGCACGGTCAGCTTGACCTTGATGCGCTTGGAGTGCTGCTCCGTCCAGATGAAGCCGGCATCCACCAGCTTCACGTCCTTGAGGCCCTTCAGCTTCTTCAGGCAAACGGCCAGGAGTTCGCGGGACTCCAGGGAGGCCTGGATCCACTCGTTGGGCGGCTGCAGATAGCGCTCGCAGTTGCGGCAGAAGTGGAGCACCGCCTGCTTGGGGATGTTCTCCGTGATGTCAACATGGTTGCGCAGACAGGTGACGCACATGTTGGCCGGATTCGGGGTGATGGCCACTCCGCACTCGCAGCACAGGACCACCGCGTTCGAGGCGGCGCCACCAGCCCCCTTGCCCTCCCCGGCGCCCAGCGGGCTAACGCCAGCGTATTCGTGATCCATTAATCCTGCGGAGAGTCTCTTTAGCGCAGCTATTTCACAATGGCGTTTCGGGAATAGAATACACGGGTTTGTAAACACGTGCGAGTGAAAGTTATCGAGTGGTCAATCGGTGGAGGTGGCCGTTCAAAGATTCCTAGCTAAAACTAGCTAGTTTATAACGGGAAGAATTTGAAGTTATAGCAATTGTATAGGTAACTGCCTACTTTTTTCCATTTGTATAAGCAATATAACAAAAGTTGGTCCTTTTAGGACCAGAGATAAGAAATCGACTGTAGTTTCAAATCAATATCTAGCCTTCTAGCTATGTGATTTAGCTTATTTCCGGCCACAACGAGATCGCTTGTGCTCCATTATCGATACACCAGCTATTATCGAAAGCACTGACAAAACAGCTGAGAAAACTAAACGGAAACTTTTACATATTTTCCGGATTTTCCGCCATGCAGAAGAAGCCCATCAACGCCAACTCGCTGCTGGACAAGCTGCACCGCGGCGCAGTGTACGCCTGCATCGGGGTCACCCTCTACGGCACCTACATCCTGGGGATGCGCTACTACCACTACTACACGGTCATCCGGCCGGAGAAGCAGCAGGCGGAACTGAAGCTCCTGGACGAGGGTGCCCACGACAAGGCCAAGGAGTTGAAGTACTAGGACCCACCCTCCGTCGCCCCCATTAATTGTTAAATGTCTGTTAAGCGCAATAAATTGTAAGGAAATGTAAGCATTTTCAGCTGAAATGCCGGTTGTTGTTGTGTAACCACGGACAGCTGGCCAAAGTTGATGGCTATCCGTGGACCCGGCGGGCTTTCGCGATTCAAGATCTGACCCTGGAACCTGGAAGCAGCCCAACAATGAGCCATTAGCCGTCTGGGCCGTAAATCAAACCGGTCACAATGGGGAATCAATCAATCGACAGCGGACCGTTCCGCAGACTAGAATTAGCCAAGAATTATAATTTAGCTGGCAATCAAAAGTGTTGTCATCTCCGGATCGTGACCAGAGCCCGATCGCAGACCAGGCCCCCCGATAGCTTCCGCTTGCCCAACGTCCCGTCTCGTCTCGCCTTGCGTGCATTCACCTCCAATGCGCAGGGCATTAATATTAAATGATATGATACCAAAACAATCGCGGGGAGGAGAAGACAATGGCGGTGCCACCCACTTTGGGCAAGAGATGACGAGACGTCGTCGTCGTAGTCGATTGGGAAAATGAAAATGCGCTTGCGTTCGGCTGTTTTCTGTTTTCCATGCTTCATTCAACAATGTTGCCTCCGGCGTTGCTTCATTCATGACTTGGGAACACGGCGAATCGCAAACTGCAATTGCGATTTGCAATTGCCACTGCGGTCAAGGTCGTCCTTCCCTGTGGCGGTACTGGTGCTGGGTATGGGTAACCAGACCAGACGGAAACGATCGATAGAAGGAGGTGACTCTACGGCTGGATATCCAGTAATTTAAGATTGTGCCAGTTTCGAGCCGTACTATGTCCTCATAATTTCCTAAAAAAATTCCTCATCAAAGGGTTCTTTTAAATAAAATATTATCTTCATTTTATATTATGCTTTAATATTTTGTGTAATTACTACATTTTTAAAGAAATACCTTTCTAGCATTTACATTTAAAGCAAAAAAGAACATTTATTTATCAAAGGTAAAAGTTATATACCTTTAACAGAAAAACAAAGATCCCAAGTAAACCTGGTTTACACCCATAAAAACGAATGGCTCTGTCGAGCTGGGCAACAACCTTTGGCCTAATATACCCCTTCACCCAGGGACCTCTAGTCTCCTCGAGAATCGTGCATCTTGGATATTCTTTCGATAAGAGCTTGCATTGGAAATGATCTGGCAGAGATCTCAGCTGGGCTGGCGGCTTAATTAAAAATGCCAAGAGGCTGTCAAACGTGCAATTGCTGATGGTTTTGAATATAATGCCTGGCGCATGCATGGGCGATTCCCACGGGGCTTGTGGCATTTTAATATGTGGCCCAGCTTCTGGAGCCACTTGGGCAATGGTATAATGGGTAGTGCTGCCTTTTGGGCGCTGTAAACCATCCGATCTGTTAGTGAAAGTGTTATGCGATACATAAGACTCCGAACAGGGAACCTGGTGATTGTGGATCGCATTCAAGAGTCTCGTGTTGCATGTGGATTGCATCGCTATTGCCGCCCCACTTCGATTGGCCAATAAGCCTGGGATCTTAGAATTTCGACTAGCATCGCAATTATAACCGATATCGTTAGTTTCCACGCCCACTCCACTCCACTCCGATCCGCCGGATGAGCGGATGGATGACCTTTTGGCTCTCGCAGCATAAACAATATTCGATTTCAAGTCCTCAACCCGTCATGCATTCAATTCAGCTGCAACAATCGCTGCCGCTGCTGCTGCTGCTGTTGTTGTCAGTTTGCATAATTGCAAACTGTAGCAGCAACAATAAGCCATGCCGGGTGACTATAAAAGCGCCGGGCAACTGGCAGCCATCAACAAACCTCGCCAGGCGCCCAACCCATCAAGTCTCCAGCAATCCGGCAATCCAGCAACATCTGCAGCAGCAACATGAAGTTCTTGGTAAGCAGCAGCAGCACAAAGGATAAATCCAGTTCAGGAGAAGCGCCGAGTGATGGATCTGTATTTTTTTCAAGTGACAGTTCATATAACTCAAGAAAAGTGTTTTTTTTTTAAAGTTACATAAATATTTTATATTTCCGATTGTTTCAAATCGCTTTGCGGGAAATATATCCTTATAAAAAGGAATTACATGTCAGTTTTAGAAAAAAAAACATTTAATCCCAAAATACGAAATAATATCTTTAAAAAAACCGACCATAATACATATCGGTTTCAAAAGATATCCTTATAAAATGGAATCTAATATCAGATTTTGATAAAAAAACATAATACAAGGGTTTTGTATTTTTAATCAGCACCTGAAACTAAACCACTATCTTTTTTTCTCTGTGCAGTGTGTGTTCGTCATCCTGGCCATTTGTTTGGTGGGCACCTGGGCAGCAGTGGCGGAGCCCGCTCCCGAGGCCCTGGAACCGGAGCCCGAGTCGGCCGCCCTGGATGAGAAGAAGACGGAGAAGAGGGGCATCTACGGATTCGGTCACGGATACGGCGGCTACGGCGGATACGGGGGCTACGGACATGGTCACTACGGCGGCTACGGACTGGGCAGTCCCTACTACGGCGGCTACGGATACGTCCATGCGGCGCCCTACTACGGCGGACACCACGGCTACTATCCGTACCACCATGGGCACTACGGCTTCTACTAGGAACACCATCTGTCCATGATCATAATACATACTGTTTTTTTTCTCGATCGCTTCATGCTCATCACCGCACTATCATACATATATATATATTTGTTTTCGTGATTCATTCGCCACAAAATAAATGCTCTCCAAATAGCTTATATAATGTCTTTGAATTTTAAGGATATAAGATATCATATACAACTTGGTACACCATTTTTTGAATAAGACATACATATATTAGCCCATAAATGTGAAAAAATAAATATATAAGGAAATGAAAATAATAATAAAGTGTGTTTTAAATTAGTACCAAGTTAGAGATATATTATTTTTATTTTATATAATTTTTTGGAGTGACAAAACTCGGAAATGTCAAAAGAAAACCATGATCTTCTTTTTAAGGAAAAGTTATTTTTGGTTACTTTATAAAGCCGTAACATTAAAGTAATCGTTATAAAAAGATATAAAGCCGTTATAAATAAAAGTGACTGGTAAACGAAAGTCACGGTTCTTTTTCCACAAAGTGTGACTGATTGAGAGCCGAACTATTGCGCATATGTACATATGTATGTAAACTCTCTTCGAATAACTGTTTCCTGATCCACGCTTAAAATTTCTCGAATAAAGATGCTAAAACGCGATCTGCAGAAAATTACGCTAAAGTTGTCCGATCTGAAGGACTACGAGATTGCCCGGGCGAAGAACAAAGCCAGGGGAGCACCGAAACCCAGGTTGTCCCAGGATGCCCGAACCGGAGATGAGGCCTCCACTTCGGGGACCACAGCCAGTTGCAGTTCCGATACGGGTACGGCAACGGAATCAGCCTCTGCATCGGGATCCGGATCGGGTTCGGGATCGGGATCGACATCCGGTTCGGGATCGTACATAACGGGATTGGGATTGGGCTACCGGTCGGATACACCCTCCTCCGCATCGTATACCAATACCACGTCGACGACCCCAACTCCGGCCACCCAGGAGGAGATACTGCGACCCTCGTCCGCCGTCACGGCCACCACCACCACGGGCACCACCAACTCCGGGTCCACGGATGACGTAAGCGTTGCGGCCGTGGTGGATGACACGGATACCATTGACGAGATTAGCGACGACAACTGGGTGGATCTGAATGCGGACACCAACGATACCATCGATACCCACGAGGTGGAGGAGGAGGAGGAGGAGGACGGGGCCAGGGGAGGAATCTAGGAGCCTAGGAGCCCCAGGAATTCCGGAAGTGCATTATGCAAACATAACGCAGCTGCAAGTGAAGCCCCCTTCTATCATTCCATTTACCATCACATTTATCATCACATTTTCTATTATAATAATAACCCATTGCATGCTCCATTTACTTACGTATGAATTCATTTTTATTTATAATATGTTTTGATAGATCGAAAAGGTTATGCTTACGCTTAACTACAAATAATAAGCCGTAAACTGCAGAATCCTATTAAATTATTGCATAATCAAGCACAAAATCAACGTGAAAGGGGGAGCTTATGGGATCAAATAATTAGTTGCATATACAAAACTTGTCTGCCAACTTCTGGGAAGCAGCAGTTTTAATTGCCGCTGCCGTTTGCCCTTTTAATGAGGAGAAAATACGTTCGGATTACAGCCAGTTTCAGTCCAGCTGGTCATCGGTGAAAGATGCAGTTCCTAATTGGGCTGCCTCACAAGGAGCTTAGCAGCCGAGGCTTCCGATATGTATGATATGATATGGCGATTCAACAAGTGGCTTATGAATGACTGATGACCACCTTATGCCGGTGCAACAAGTGGGTATGAGGGTGTCCAGCTGTGGGAAGTAAATCCAAAACACATGTTATCCCTGCAACGTGACTAGAGCCCCCAAAAAGAGGAAGGATGAGGAAGGAAACGGGGGAAAGCTCTTTGGAAAAGCTGAAAAGCTCCGGCATCGGCGCTATTTTATTTCAAAATCAAGCCAAAAGCACTGCTCCCGCGGCCAGAATGTTTCGAGGCGGCAGGCTGGCCTGGCCAAAAACGGTGAGTTCAAATTCCTGCGGTTCGGCTCGGCAGTTCGGCAGTCCGGCCAAGGCGGTTAACGGACAGCGGATGGCCGGCCAATCGCTAATTGCGGTTTGGGATACGGACACGGGATACGGACACGGATACGGGTCGCCGGAGTCAACGGCCAGGCGATTGCCAATTAATCACGCGACAAAGTTCGATACTTTTGCGGTCTAAGTGTTCTTCCTCGTCTTCGTATTCGTCTTCGTATCCCTATCCCCGTTCCTATCCGTATCCAAATCCGTATCGGTGTCCGTGACCCAAGGATCGACCGGTCGCATCACGTGCCACGTGCCGGTTCATCGAAAAGTGCAAGGGTAAGTGGCCAAGTGCACAGCGATGGGAAGTACCCATACGTCCAGCGTTTTATTTCTTAGCCAGACATAATAAATACCCCTTAAAATAGGTCTACTGTTGTGTACCGAAAAACTACCTAAATCATCTAGAAATTTACATAGATAAATAAAAAAATAATAATAGAACTGCCGAATGTTTTTGGTCCACTCTAATTGCAACTTGAGTTTTAGGTTCTGTTACACAAAATCCTACAAAAGAGACAAGAAAACTGTAAAATCCAATAATGGGTTTTAAAATATCGTTTAAATGAGAAGCTCCCAATACATGAACAAGCCGCTAACCTTTAGCCTTTGTTACCTATTTTTCCGGGATATACATAGTACTTTTTCGCCATGCTCATTTGAATACCGAGGCGAACCACAATGTTTCCTGGACCCTAGGGGTTACTCATAAAATGTAGTCCTTTTAGGTATGCTTTTTCCATAATCCCAGAGCCTAGTGCCGAGTCCTAGTGCCGCAACTATACGTAGTAGAAAAAACAGGCCCTTCCTCGTCATCACTGCATATGCATAACACATTCTAACCGAGTGAGAACGTGACGCCGGGGGGCAAGCTCAGGTGCATTGATATAACCACCTGTCACACACACACTCGCGGCACGTGCATCGCATCCAGGTGGGGGAAAAGGGAAAGTGGTGGGGAGAAAGCGAGTGAAAGTGGAAAGTACAGGGACAACAGCCAGGAAGATGGCTTGTGAAAGTTCCACGGATGCTGTGACAGCTCCTTTGATCGTTTCGAATATATATATGTAAGATATATGCATGCAGGTAGAGTCCAGGATTCCCATTTCCCTTCCCCCACCGATGTTTTAAGTGTAAACTCTGCTGTTTTCGCTCGAGAGCGCATGCCTTTCATTAGTCCGTGCATAATTAGCGAGAGCTCACACGGGAAATGCCACAGTGGCGGTCGCAATATTAGCACTTAAATGATTTACACCATTCGGGTTGATAGTATTTATTGTGAAAGATGACACAGAAAAATGGGAAATAAAAAAAATGTACCAAGAAATATATAATTATTTATTTATATATATAAATTAAATCAATTATAAATTGATTATAAAATGATCTCTTTAGATATATATAGAAGTACCTACTACAAAATAAATCCTAAAACATTTCGGATTTGTTTCTAATTTAATTTGCTGAAAACGTTCTTTAAGTGTGAAACAATATATATTATATACGGAATTTATATGGATTATAACTGAATACTTTTAGAAAATACCAACTCAATATTAATGATTGGAGGGAGGACTGATATACCAAACCATTTCTATAGCTTTCAAGTTACGCGGTTCTTTAGTGATAGCTCCTAGCCAAATGGACACCGCTATACGCTTGACCCCCTGCCAAAAGGACCTCCGTTTGGGCTGAGAGTGTTGCATTGCTTGTTTGCCCGTGTGTGCCTGTGCATATCTGATTGTTGCAACCAAACCAGGATGGTGATGGGATGGTGATGGTGGCAAATCAACAGGTGGCTGTGGCCAGGCCCGCCCCTCGGATCGACTTTCGTCCTGCCCAGCGCTGCAATATTAATGCGGCCCAGCGCTTCCTACGAGTGCATGTTAAATAGAAGGCGGCGGCCGAGCAAACGACCTGCCCAGATACTAACTATACTATGTATATCCTGGGCCCTCCCCCTTTTCGGGCCCCCCTTCTCGGCACTTTTCGCGGCCTTTGCTCTTGGCATTTGCCTGGTTAAAAAAATGGCAATGCGGCATGTTTGGTGGAAAAAACAAGAAAAGTGGGAAAACGTGAAATAACAAAATGGCCGATGCAGACAATTTGCCGCTGATTGCCGAATGTCAATCTTGTTTTGTCAGCTAATTTGCATGCATATTCTCGAGCCGGCACATTATGCCATTTGCCATTTGCCATTGCCCCGCTTTGAGCTTTCCCTGGCAGCTCAATTTTCCGGCTTTTCGCCTGTCTGACGTTGACGTGCAGCGAAGATTCCAGCCCAGAAGTTTCCTTGGCCGTCAGCTGCAATTAAATCAATAGTTGGTACTACCGACTGCCAAGTGGCCCAAGAGCCGCAAGTAGTTGGCCCATAAAGGGCTCTCGGAATGGATATGAAAATCGTTTTTGATTAAAGAAGTTTACCATAGAAAATAAAAATTAAATTAAATTATATTTTAAAGTGCCTAAAACGAATTCTTAAGTAATTATGAACTCTACTTTAAGAATGTACTTACATACATATATTGTTTTTATAAATTTTCAACCTTGTGAACTGAAAACCCCTTCCCTTTTTCGACCCACTGCTATAAACTAGTATCACCGATTTCCAGGTATAATCAGATAGTTCCATCTCGGTATGCAGTAATCAACCGATGACGCCAGTTGGGATCGAGATCCGTTTCGGATTGGAACTGGGATTGGGAAAAGGCAAGTGAATGCACCTATTAGCGAACAATAAGCAAAAGGTGTTTGACACCGATAAGACGCGACTGCTCTGGGATCATTGTCCACGGATCACTAGATCAGCGGATCCGGGGATTGGGGGGCGGGGACTTAGCATAACTAGCGCCATGGAATATTTTACACATTCCCGTAGAAAAAGAGAGAGAACGAGATTCGGCTAGGTATTTATTTGGCTATGGATCGGATCGGTGAGCTATTGACCGAGATTCGTGTAGGTCCCGAGGCTTATCGCCCAGCCGGATCGTTGTCGCTGTTGCCGTCGTCTTGGGTACACAACAACAGCAGTCCGCAATCCATATTTTCGGGCACTCCGCTGGAGATTACAAGTATCATCGAACGTCGCCAACAATGAGAACAACAACAACAACAGACAGTGGATGTCGGAGGCAAAGGAATCGACTGGAACTGGGAATTGTAAATGTAAATGGATCCATAGCTCTGAGTCTCGAGTGGTATAAATAGTGGGATGGCTTTATAAATAGCATCGGCGTTTCCAGGAGCGGACTTAGGAGAACCGACCTCGCAGCTCCGCCAGCTTGGAGGCCACATGCTCCCAAATGCAGGTGGGCAGGGGAACAGAAGTCTCCTCGATCTGCGGCGGCGGAGGAGGAATCCCGGACCACGACTCCCAGCCTTGGGCAATGGAGGTTCCGAAGGCGATCTTGGACAGTACATATAGGGTGTGCAGCACAGACATCGTGATGACAGCGGTCTTCACGAAGAACCCAAGCGACCGAGGGTTCGGTGGATGTGGGTCCTCAGTGGGCGATGGTATAGCCTCGGGGGTGGAGCCTTCATCGGAACCAGTGCTCCTTTCCACCAACTTGGGAAGATATGGCTCATCTGTGCCAGTTCCCATTTCCACCAACAGGGGAAGAGGTTTTACATCTTCAGATGAAGATAGGTAGATGGTATCTTCGGGCTCAGATGGTATTGTATCGTCAGAATTGGGCGGCTCTGATATCATATCAGCAGATGGCAATGGTTCTGTATCTTCAGTTGTGGATGTTGATGCTTCCAATAGCTGAGGTGTCAACGGTATTGCATTGAGATCGTCCTCCCTTGGAACTTCCGCCTCGGAATCTTCCAGCTGTGGCTTCTCCCCATCTGTTGTCTGACTGCCGAGGGTTACGAGCAGCTTTCCACTGTGGACACTGCGGTCCAGTTCAACATCCTTGGTCTCCAGCAAGTCAAAATAAAAACTCGGCGGCGGTGTCTCATCCTCCAGCATGGGCAGATCCAAGGACATGATCCACTGGAAGAGCCGGGCAGGATCGCTCGGCATGCGAAAGTTGTGGCTCCACGTCTTCCCGAATGATTCTTCCTGCATTCCCAAAACGGACCTGCGCCAGTTGTATTGGTCATCCAGTTGAGAGAGCTCCATTGCTAAGAAATATACTGTCGAAGGAGAAGGAAAGGTGATATTTCTGGAAGTAGAGAAAAAAGGATAAGCAAAAAACCAACCTACACTCTCCGTATGGAATGAAATAATTCCAATTTTCCCACTGACTGATGAGTTAGTGGTGTTTGACAGTTGGCACCTGGGTATATGGATTCCTGTTCGGGCGCCAATGCGGTCCTTGGCGCAAGTTGAGCCTTCAGTAGCGCTCCATTTCATCTGCCCGGACTCCACTATCTTATCAACTGGAAATGGGGCGTGGCATGGCCACCCTCGGACTTACTATGCGGAATTGATTCCCATTCCCATTCCCAATCCCATACCCCTTCCCGTTCCCGTTCCTGTATATAGAAATAGAAATAGAATAGTCCGCTTCGCAGCGAGGGCGTTATCAATGGCCTGGTATAATCGGTTATCAATATTGTCGCATTACGACAATCAAAAACGAGCAGAGGGAAAACGGGTTTCGGGGGCCTATAGGTACGTATATAGGATCACGGGTTGGTCGACCAATTCATCTTGGGTGGTGGTCAGCCACTGGCCACTGGCCAACCTGTGACCGATTGCCTTCAGCCTAGTCTTGGGGTCTTGTGCATATTTTTAGCATTAAAAGTCACTGTTTGCTCAGCAAATTATGCGATCAGTGCGAATGTTGATCAATGGAAACTATGGTTTGTCTATTGTGTGACTCTTCACGCACAGTGCTCCTCAGACTGGGGAATCCCGTGAGTGGGGGGAAAGTTGAATATTCCGCTCCATTTAAAGCACATAGAGTATTAATCGTTCGCTGTGGGCTATAAAGAACTCGTCTTATCGCTGACCTTGATTTCTCACTACTTTTTTAAGAAGGTGAGTTCATTCGGTAATATATTAAACTGCAATAAACTGCATTGCACAGGATTAAAGAAAAATAAAAATAGTATAAGTTATGTTATGTTAAACTAACATTATTTTTACCAAAACCGAGTTAGTGTGGTTCCACTGTGCCTTAAACTTCTCTCACGGATACAATTTGAAACACATTTTAAAATATTTCATTATGTTACTTGTTTTTTTTAAATATACTGTATTTTTTAAGTTTATTAGTTTTTCAACGAAATAATAATAATAACTGGATACTTTCAAAATAAATAACCATTTCGAGTGATTTCCAACTAAAGTTCAGTATAAACTTTAAATAACTGCTTTCGATAGAGTATCATTGCGCCCTGCATGGTCTAAGTAGTCTGTTGTATACAATTTGTTATGATTGTATTTTCTTTTTATGGCCGTTGTGATTTCGTTTTACGCACAGTTCAACTCGAGCAAATTTGTTAATTAATATTTAACACTAAGCCCAGAAAGGCGTAAGCATTCCCCGCCCTCCCCGGGCCCACCACCGAAAACCCGTGTTATTTGCCCATGGACAACAATTGGAAGCAGACAAAAAAAAGAAAACCTGTACAAAAAATTATAAACTGATAAGGTTTCTATAATTCGAAGTGGATTGAGTCCGATCACTTGGTAGCTGGTAGCTCTCTTGGTCCCAGAGTTCTCTGTATAAGTAGTACCCTCCATTCCATATGGCTGACCACTGATAAGGGACCCCAGAAGAGAGAGAGCGGTGCGAGAAGCCCGGAGAAGAGAAAGAGAGGGAGAGTGTGAGTGTGAGTGAGTGCGAGTGTTTTTCAGTGTTTGCTTTTTCTTTGCCGCCGTTCCGTTCCTTCTTCTGATCGGTCTGCTCGGCGTTTTGCTCTTACACAGTTCGCATTTAATTTTATTTGGTCGCCCGCTAACAGCGACATCGGTTGCGTCTCGCCAAAAAATAATATCACGCTCCCGGAATTTAGAAGTAAATACAAGAAAAGTGACGAGCCGTAGTCCGTGTTTGAGCTGTGCTAGTAATCCACCGTTCAGTGTGACCAAATCCTTATAAGTAGCAAGGACCCCCGTCAAGTGTGGCCAGTTGCCAAGGACCTCTTACGTTAGCTGCCATAACAAAAGCATTAAACCGCGATACGATCAGTTGGCCAATCGATTTCATTCAGTTTTATTGAACACTCAACGCCCCGTGCAATCCATAATCTCAACGATTGGACAATTGCAACTGTAACGTGAAGAACACAAATTGTCAACAAAGTCGTAAAAATATTCGCACACTCTGGCAATTAAGTAAATGCAACAATAAAAGAAATAGAGCAAAGCAGCTAAATAATTACCAAATAGGAGTAAAGGTAAGTCGGCTGGATCAGATAGGGATAAGTGGAACTAGGATTTAACTGTTGAATTATCATATCTGAACTGATCTAATCGGATCATCTCTCTGTTGCTGTTCGGTTTCCCCAAGAAGCAAAGTGCAATCGCCCTGGAGAGCAAAACAAAAACGGAGAACCGTCCAAATATCGAGAATGCACTTTTCTTCGAAACTATTTTTAAACGGATTTGCTTCTTTATTTTCGGCTTTTTCGGTTTTTTTGTTGTCTGGTTATCTGGTGTGCCTATAGACATAGAACGTGGGAGAGAAAACACGCAGAAAGTGCATTCGTTACCCCTGCCCCTTTATCGCTTAACAGGTGGCCGTGATCGATATTGATAGCTCCCGATATTGATATTGACTAAATCCGAAGTTTTACAGCCGTGTTGACAAGATCGTTGAGAAAGATTGATCGGGATCAGAGGAAAAAGTGGGGAGATTAAATAGAGGTGTAAGTGAATGCTTGAATTGTAAATATGAGCAAAAGGATGGGCATCGAAGTGTAGTGAAATATTTTAGTTATTTTATTATTTGGCAACATCTACTTGTTGACGTGAAACCAGTTTAAAGATAACAACTCCTCGATTTGATGCCCTTGGCGAAACCCCAATTAAGATGCCCTACCCCCTTCGCTTTCTCCCTGGAATTTCCCTTAGAATCCGGTTAGTGGGTTAGTATCTTTCCCTGACCAGGTTCAACAGCCTGGTAGTCAGGTGGATCTGATTGATGGGAGGTCGCGGGTGGGTTGTGGGGAACTGCGATTCCGACTGGGAAGTGAACACAAAGTAAGTCCAAGGCCAAGGCAATTAAAAATCCGTGACCGCAAAAGCTGAAATTCATTTAGTGCCAAGCAAAGTGAATTAATTTCATTTTCATAATAAACAAAGTGCGAATGACCGATGCACAACGGCTTTTCCAGCTGAGATGCAGTTTGAACCGGGCAAGGATAACCGGGCCGTAAATCCGAGGAGACAAAGCCCGCTGGGAATGTAATTAAGCCATCCTCGTAATTCCCATAATTAAAGAGTTGAGAACTGCAAATGGAGGTTGCAGTTCAGTTCATATAGAGGGGGTGAGTAATTTGCATGTCACATGCAAGTGCTCTCAATCACCTTTGGTATCGCTTCCTTTTTATTTGGCAACTCGCGTTTGTTTGTTTTGCTGCTGGTGGTTCAACGACACTTGCTAGCCACCCAAAACACCCCCTGAAAAAGAACAAGAGTAATAACAGAACCACACACTAGGAAAAACAAGTGATTGCCATGAAAGTTAAAGAAATTAAAATTCATGTATAATATTGTTTATTAAGGGATGGAAAATATATATCAATCTTATAAAATATATAGAAATAATCAAGATAATTTCTTTAATTTCTCTCAGTGCACTCACGTAATCGAACAGTTCGTGTTGCTCCTGCTTTTTTGGTTGCTGATATTGCATTTTGCTTACTGCGCACATTTTGCCACATTTTTGGGGCTATCACTCGGCTTTCACACTCATAATGCATAATGGCTATATAGCTACATGGCTACATGGGTATATGAGTGTATGGGTGTGGGTATGGGTCAAGGGCAAAGTCTCCTCGCAGTGCCCCCCATCCGATGGCCGAGTGACTGAGTGCATCCAGTCCGAGTGCTATCGCTTTTTCGTTTTCGAGGAGGGGTTCTGATGTCGCTGCCAGGCGAAAGTGCAAGATAAACAGTGGAATAGTGGAATCGAGCAGTAATTACCCGATTACGATCCAGTTAGCAACCGGTTAATAACATAGTTTTGAGAGTTCTTAACGTACGCATAACATATTGGAAAATATCTATAACTAAGTTGAATAGAAAACTAGAAAACACTTAATTTAAATGCTTTTTTATTATAATGAATAGTAATAATAATTTTAAAAATAATTTAATAGCTAACAATAATCGTAAAAATACAAAACAAATGAATACCTCATAATAATCAAATATTTTTTAGAGCCAATTAAAAATATTATGATTTATTAATTAGGTGCCGTTGAAAAATGCTTGAAATTAACCCACAGATAATGTGAAAGATTAATTTTTTCGAAAACGATTTAATTGTGTTTTCTAGGAGAACAGTCTGTGTTAAATCTCCAAATAGATTCGAACCATTTCTAATCCATTCTTTTTATTAAGAATATATCGTAGTTTTTTAGCATTTATCTCATTCAAAGTTGATAGTTGAAATCACTGTCAAATTACTTTTTGTTGAAGCAGATGAGTTGCGGTCAAGTGGGATGATCTTTAATAAATTGTGGACATCCAAATCTCCTTTGGTCAATCCCGCCAACGTTGCGTATGCGCAATCTCTTTGTCGGCACGAAAGCCAGAATGTCACGGTGATGTGAATGTGTGTATGCGATAATGTCGAATGCCGAATTTCTTAAAATTCTACTCCGGAGGTAAGAGCCATTTTATAGGCTCTAATTCTGCGTTGATTTGATTTGTTTTGTTTTAATTGCCTCTGATTGCACAAAAGAGCGACGCCGACGGATGAATCATGCCATCCATATAAGTTGGAGATGCTGGGGATGCGTTTCCTGTTGACTAGCAGCTAGCACTGTTTAGTATAGTGAAACGCCCCCCCTGCCGACGACCATGCCTCGATTGTTCGCCTCTAATCAATTTTAGGTTGAGTTTTGTTTTAGCTTTTGTTCATGCCCGGCTCTCATTGTAATGTGTGTGCATATCAAGTGCCTGCTGATATGGCTTTGGAAAAAGTGAAATAGCATTTGTTTTGTTCAGTCTGGGGGAAATTCCGCCCCCTGCCCCTTTCCGCATCATCTGCTTTATCACGTCACAATTATCTTGCGGCATTGTTGCAACTTTTGCGCTTTGTTTTCACTCGAACGAAACGCAGCAATAACAACGATGATTGAGCAGGCAGCATTTCTGGAGATACATTTGCTTATAGGTTATATGTGCATATGGAATATATTCTATAGTCTGTGTTCGATATGCCGTATCTATTTGTGGGCTGCAGCCGAAGAGTCGAGAACAAAGCAGCACGGCACAATAAACGAAAGTAATTCACACTTTGGTCACTGATTAGAGTTGTCTGAAGTTAGAACTTGGCCACGCTAATTTTTTGTGTATTAAAAATTTTAACGAATTCCAAAAGCTACTTCCCTATTCACGAATTCTTCGCCGCATAAACGAAAGACTTTCCGTGCTGATTGCTGGGGGTCCGAATGGCAAACAGCTCAGCTCTCCGGTCTTCCATAGTCTACAGTCTGTAGTCGGGTGTTTTTCTGAGCTTGGCCTGATAAGCCGAGTGCTAAAATACTATATATAGTATAATGATACTTCACCTTTCTCCTCTCACCGCTTCTTGTTTGTACGATCGGCGGACAATGGAAATGTGAGGGGAATAGGTATTGCCAAATAACACAGCTGATAAGGATTGTGCTAGTGAGGAGGGGGCAGACTGGGTGGGCGGTCAAGAGGTCAAGAGGTCAAGAGGTCACTGGGAGCCTGATAACCGCTTTGATTTGGTTTTATTCGCCTATATTAAAGTATATTAGTTCTATATATTCAAGGGATTGCTAAAATATTTCCACTAAGTCTATTATTAGCCAGAAAAATGTAAACTATATTTGTTTTGAAAGCCCTCAACGAACTATTACCCTCCCCCGGCAGTTCGATTGTACATTTCCAACTGAAATCTGTTTTGGTTGTTTCCAGCAGGTTCAATGTATTTCGGTTGAACTCGCCTGATAATCGGGGCAGACACACTAACAAAACAGCGAAAACATCCTCTTCATCACGTGTTTTCAATATTTTGAAGCAGACTTTCCTGACGAGACTACTATTTATGCTGTATGTGTATGTATTCTAATTGCTCACCGAATCTCTTTCGTTTCAGTTGGCGCAACATGAGCCGCTGGCTTTAAGGAGAACATCCAGCAGCAGCAGGTGCAACAGTCAGCAGAAAGGAGAGGAGAGGAGTGGAGTGGAGAGGAGGAGCAGGACCAGGTTCATTTGGGAACAGGGAACAGGAGCAATAAGCCCAGGGCGATACCAACAAAATGGTTCACGGACCACCGGCTCGCAGAAAATCCCAGCAGCAGCACGAGCATGAGCAGACCTGCGAAATGGATCTCGAACGACAGCCAACTCCAC
Organism: Drosophila prostipennis; assembly: GCA_037075205.1. NCBI lineage: Eukaryota > Metazoa > Arthropoda > Insecta > Diptera > Drosophilidae > Drosophila > Drosophila prostipennis. The sequence goes on along the minus strand of JBAMCJ010003331.1, from coordinate 27,108 downwards.
CGGACGGCGGATGGGGATGGGTGGTCGTCTTCGGCTCCTTCATGATACACATAGTCAGTAAGTGAAAGTGTTTCCCCAGCCCCAGAAATAGTAAAATATCCCATTTGTTGTTCCGGTTATATTAACCACCGCTTCAGAAATTCACCGATAGGTTATTATTTGTTTTTTATAACATGGGTTACTTGAGGGGTATTCCCCAGTCGTTAGCCCTACAGAAAATACTTAGATGTGCCCCTCCACCGTTTTGGGTTTCAATTAGGCACATCGGTGGACCCGTGGAGCTTTTCGCCCGAGGATGAGGACTTGACCAACTGGTGTTGGGTAACTGGAAACTTGGAAAGGGAAACTCATGCCTTTACGGCTGCCATAAATCAAACCCACCAGCCTTGGACTGACCCGGCAACCGAAGTGGTCAAATACTCTTGATTATTTGAGTATTTCATGGATTTTTTGGGGATCGTAAATACTTTAAGCACACCTCTACCCTAATCGCCGCAAATCAGAGTGGGGCTTATCGGCAAGGTCCAATCCTGATATCACTATCCGATATGGCTGATAGGGGGCTGATTTACAAGGGGGGGATGTAGATTATTCGGAGGTGGAGGTGGAGTACAGTCGCCACTTGAGCCGCACAACTATCAATTGGATGATAATTGTGGCCAAGTGTCCAGTCGGTGGGCAATCTTATCGCCGCTTACCGCCTGTAATTGCCCGGCCACGGAAATAGTTGGCGATCCTGATAAAATTGGGAGCCGTAATTAATTGCCAACTAAACTGATTTATGGCCTGTCAGAAAGAGCCGGGCGCCTGGTAACCAGTTTGATCGAATGAAAACCACTTTGGATGGCAGTTTTAGGGGTCTACTTTCAGGGATCCCAACTAATCCCCGATTGATATTCTTTCTTTCCCACAGCCGATGGCATGACCTACTCCTTTGGCATCTTCTACAATGAGTTCCTGGATTATTTCAACGAGGGCAAGGGCTACACGGCCTGGATTGCCTCCATAATGGTGGGCGTGACCTTCTCTTCAGGTGAGTGGAGTCCATCTAGTATATAGGGATATATAATAAAATATGTGATATATACAGGACCTATTTCATCGTCCTTTGTGAATCGATATGGCTGTCGGGCGGTGACCATTGCGGGTGCCATCCTGGCCGCCAGTTGCATCATCGTGAGCATGTTCGCCCAGAATGTCCTCACGCTGATCATCACGATTGGATTCGGAACGGGCCTGGGCTTCGGCCTCATCTACCTGCCGGCCATTGTGAGTGTGACGCAGTACTTCGAGGCGAAGAGATCCCTGGCCACGGGAATCGCAGTCTGCGGGTCGGGATTCGGAACCTTTGTCTTTGCCCCGCTCACGGAGTACCTGATCGGCAATTATGGGTGGCGTGGAGCCATGCTGATCATCGGTGGCATCGTGCTCAACTGCATCATCTTCGGTGCGATGTTCCGGCCCCTGGAAATGGGGCCATCGCCGGCATCACAGACGCCCCCCAATACGCCCAGCACTCCCAAGTTGGGCAAGAAGTCGGCCATCATAGATGGGAACACCACGCCGGCGGAACTGGAGCCCCTGAAGATCCTGCCCAAGGATCAGTACCTGCAGCTGCCGCCGGTTTCGGGAGGAGGAGGAGGGGGAGGTGGTGCCCTCTGCCGATCCAACAGTGTGGGTCACAACCTCAAGCCCAGTTTGGTAAGAGAGTGTGGATGTGCCCCTCCCAGAACATTTTATTTAGTGTGTATGTTTAAATGTCTTAGAACAACAACTCGAATGGCGCCGTCAATGGGCAGGGAGTGCCCACCTTGGTCACGCCACCGCAGGCGGTGGTGAAGAGCACCAGCAACGATGACATCGCCAGGAAGTGTCACAGCCAACTGCAGCTGACTCCGCTGCGGGATGCCCATCGGGAGCGGAGTGCCAGTGGCACCATGTATCGCCCAGATGCCCTCTACCAGGTGTGTATTGGATGGTTGTCCAGGTGTCCAGTTGGATTATAGTGCCTTCCTTTGTGTCTTGTGTCTGCAGGGTTCGCTGCACAATCTGCCCGACTATGTGAGCTCCAGGAACGATCTGAACCGCTCGATGTCCGGATCGGGAGTCATCAAGCGGTACGGTTCCCTGCGCCAGAGCAACAATGTGTCTCAGAGTCAGGTGAGTCTGGGGGAATAATAGTAAACAAGGTTATATTCATAGTACAGATTTATGGTATAGTACATATAGTATACATGGTATAGAGTTCTTACCAAAAGTGTTCCTTGTGTATACTTCTTCAATACTTCTTCAATTTTGATTTTACTTTCAGAGATAAATATAATCTTTAGGAAGAGTATTTTTAGTGGACTACTTTGCTTAGAAGCTTCATCATAAGACTCACCATAGTGTTAGCATCCTTGTTGTAATCAAACGAATCCTTTAAGTTTCCAGTGTTTCCAGGTGAATCAATTAAGTGTAGAAAAATATATAAGTGGTGAAAATAGCTTCCCTGTCATCTTGCTTATTAAGCAGAGGCTTTGGAAAGGTAATTAAAAAATGGTCTTAGTTAGGACATTGAATAAATGGTCCTCCCGCATTCCTTGGCCCTGCGACTGGGATCAAGGAATGGAAGCTTCATGCGCGAATGGTCCTCCAGCAATAAGAAGCGCACCTCAGCTAGCGTATCTTTGATCCAGGCGTGCCAGAAGGAGTCGACCACGGGACACCCAATGGTGGGCTGCTGGTACTCGTCAATAAGAATGACCGCATAGATAATGGTCATCATCGAAAGCCAGATGCCCAGAATGCCCAGAATATCATTGCTGTGGCGCAATAGCCACTGGATCGGGAGAAGAATCTGGCGAATAACTAGCCTCCAGAAGGGCATGTTCTCAATCTCCCAGCGGACCACCGGAATGTCAAAGTCTTCCCCCTCGTTCCAGTCCCACACCCACTCCTCCCTACCTTCATTGCCAGCTGCCAATCCATCATCCTCTCCATCCTCCTCTTCGATTTCCTCTAGCTCTTGCTCTTCCACTTCCACTTCCTCTTCCCCTTCATCCTCTTCTGTATCAATCTCGATAAATTCATTTAGATAATCCTCCAAGAATTCATATTCTTCAATTTCCTCATCTTCCTCAACTTCCTCATTCTCATCCTGAAGAATGACCTCATTCTCATCCTGCAGAATGACCTCATTCTCATCCTGGGGAATGAGCACATTCTCTTCCTGGGGAATGGGCGCATTGTCATCCTGGGGAATGAGCGTATTCCCATTCCCGCCAAAAGGCGCATTCTCATCCTGGGGAATGAGCGTATACCCAATCCCGCTAAAAGCCGCATTCGCGTTATCCATGATTGATGAAATCGAATTCGAGTCTGAGCGGATACAACTTCGTTGGTTTTTTCACTGTTGAATTCAATTTAAAACAAAAATTATAACAAAAAGGAAGTAAAGTGAAAATATGTTTAGTCGAGACTGACCGGAGACAACTTCGTTTGCTATTTTGTAACTGACTTTAGATTCAACTCTTCTTAGGTTACCAAAAACACAGAAATGATATCGAAAATACGGCAAAGTTAAAAAGTATATTTAAAAATATTTGTAGTCGAGACTGACCGGGGATACAACTTCGTTTGTTATTTCCAAGCTGACATCAAATTCAACTCTACTTAGGTTACCAAAAAAACAGAGAGCAAATTATAACAACTAGACAGTAAAGTCAAAGGGTAGTAATCTAGAAGAACTGCGACAAATAGCTCCTCCAAAACCAGAGGATGAGCTTGTAGAGCAGGAAGAGGCGGAACAGCCGGTAGAGGAAAACCTTGCTGAAAAGGGGATTTTGATTTTTAAAAAAGAATACTATCGTGATAACAAGTACTCACGTTCGCAAGATAATCTTAGAGCGCCCCAGAGTTTTTGGATCCTCTCGAAGCAAATGCGTTCGGATGCTGAGAAGCATTTCGCCGCACGACTGAATGATTAGGCCATGGATATCCGGGTGGTTGAAGGCGTCCAAGTGGAAGGGGGTGCTGGGTGCCAGCAAGTTCAAAGGTAAAAGAAAGAGTAAAAGACTCTAATCCACTCACCCCGAGTTCTCCTTGGACAGCAGCTCCATGTCCGTGACCCCGGGACTGTCGTAGTTGTTGAACATGAAGGGCTGCATCACCTCCAGCGTCTGATAGGCCTTGCGCACCGCGCTCATCAGCACGGGCTTCTGGCCGAAGATCCGCAGCAGCAGATCGATGACCATGGCCGGCAGGATCTGCTTGGTGAAGACGAGCAGCTGGTAGACCCACCGCCTGTCCGTGTAGTGGCAGCCCGGTATCATCAGGTTCTTCCCGAAGGCCACGTCGCGCCACAGGTCCAGCGTGTCCATCTGCTCGGCGATCTGGGTGAAGGTGTGCGGCACATGGGTGCAGGAGGAGGATAGGTAGACGGGCAGCTCCGCCGGCGGACCCTGCTTGTAGATCTCGGCTCCCCGCTGGGTGTAACACAGCATGCTCTTGATCCCAATGTCCTGCGGCGTAATGTCCAGCCGGATGTCCCGGCCCAGGTAAACGGTCTTCAGAATGCCAGCGCCCACCAAAGCGAACAGACCCATGGCGCCCATCAGCGAGGGTGAGAACCCAGGCGATGGGTCGTCCACCGCAAAGAGAACTAGTGGGGGAATTTGTACAGTTTGAGGGACTGAGATATGGTACTACTGGATTACCTATGGATGGACGGTAGACTATCAGCGGCAGGCGATGGCGGTGGTCGTTCACCAGGGACTCAGCCAGGTTTTTGGTGAATGTGTACGTGTTCGGGAAGCCCACGATTAACCTGGGGATAGCCAAGGGATATAACAATACAGGGAATCCATTGAAAGGAATCCAGAATCGATATGACTTACTTTCGTGTGAGCGCATTGAGCATCCTATCGTCTGGAACCTCGTCGATGAGTCGCAGACACAGTCGCCAGTCCATCGGCGAGGAGTAGTACTGCAAGGATTAGAGTGGGAGAATCAAATAGAGAGATAATCACGAGGTAACCCAACCCACCTTGGGCTCCACCCGCTTCAAGTAGGGATTGCTGTAGAAGGTGGAGACATGGACGAAGGCCCTTAGTTGCGGCAGGCTCTCGGCGAACTTGAGGGCCTCCAGGGTGCCGCCGACATTCAGGCGGAGTGCCACCCGCAGCGGCTCATCGAAGCGAACGGTGGCGGCACAGTGATAGACCAGGGACACCCCCCGCATGCGCTCCACCATCGATGGATGGATGCCCAGTCCCGGCTGGGAGACATCTCCCGGCACCGCCACTATCTTGTCCAGTTCCTGCGGCCTCTCCGCGTTCAGCACATGGAAGACGGTCGCCTGGCGCAGGCGGAGGAGCCGCTCCTCGGCCGAGAGCTGCCTGCGCGGACGCAGCAGGATGTAGATGCGGCGCACGTTGCAGGAGCGCAGGAGCTTCTCGATCAGCGCCTTGCCCACCACTCCCGAGCCGCCAGTCACGAATATCTCGCTATCTTCGAAGAACTCCTCCATTTTCCGGGTAGATGGATGACTGAGTGGTGATCCACTGATCCACAGAGCAGCCCGCAAAGCACTGCCAGCCGGTTCCGTTGGTCAATCCGCTTAACTGAACGTGGACACACGCATATTCATTAAAGCTCTCATTTGGTTAACATGAGCGGCACCGGCAGACCATTACATTTCCATGCTAATTTCGGGCTGAATTCGGCTGGGGAGTCATGGGGAGGAGACGGTTGACTGCGACCCACCGAGACGATCCCAAAACTTACATTGGGGTGACCTAAAAGGGGGTCTGCCCTATCAACATTGGTCAGTTTTCCAATAAATAATCATGTTATAGGGATTATAAATATAAATACCTTGAGTTTAAGAAGGTCTTAAATGGCTTCTCTTCTTAGCTAGCTGAGTTAATGGGTTTTATTATCTTATATCTCATCTAGTATTTTAGAACCATATGATATTATTATACCTACAGAGGAATACTCTTAGAACTACTTGGGTCTAACACTTACAACTCCTTTTCCAGGAGGAGACCAAATGCTGCGGCTGCATCACCTGCTCCAAGGAGACCCGCGACACCTTCGCCGAGATGATGAACTTCTCGCTGCTGAAGGACGTGATCTTTGTGATCTTCTCGGTGTCCAACTTCTGCACGAGCATCGGCTTCAACGTTCCCTACCTGTACGTGGCCGCCTACGCGGAGACCCTGAACATCACCAAGAAGGAGGCCAGCTACCTGATAGCCACGATCGGGGTGGCCAACACGGTGGGCCGCATAATCCTGGGCTACATATCGGACAAGCCGTGGGTCAACCGCCTGCTGGTCTACAACGTCTGCCTCACCGCCTGCGGAATTTGTGAGTCCGCCTCGATTTAGTATCTACGAGTATATTTATTTAATCTCGACCTATTCGTTTAGCCACTGCCATGGTGCCGCTGTGCCATGACTTCCAGTCGCTGGCCTTCTACTGCATCGCCTTTGGCTTCACGATCGGCGCCTATGTGGGTCTGACCTCGGTCATCCTGGTGGATCTGCTGGGCCTGGACAAGCTGACCAACGCCTTCGGGCTGCTGCTGCTCTTCCAGGGCATCGCCAGTTTCATTGGACCGCCCATCGGAGGTGGGTGAAGAGCAGTGTTTTCTATGAGAACAATGAGGAATAATGAGGGTTGCTTTACAGGTTGGATGTACGATCTGACGGACTCGTATGCGCCGGCCTTCCTGATGGCCGGACTCATGATCGCCATCAGTGGCGTGGTGATGTTCGCCATTCCGCCGCTGCAGCGACTCCAGGCCGGGAAATCGGAGCAGAAGCACCATGCGGAGCACCTAGCCCTAAGTTAGTCCACCACCCATCCCCCATCTCCCATCCTTAGCCCTCCACTCCATCGTCCGCCCCTTGTTTTTGTTCATAACGATTTCCAATACTTTTTTTTTGTTTTTTTTCTATTGTAACTATAAATTTATAGATCTAGAAATCTAGAAACTATAAACACACGACACTTGGTTAGATTAAGTCCTAGACCTAGGCCAGACATGTATGTATGTGTGTATGCCACAGCTAGAGCATATCCGATTATTAATGTATAGGCATCTACCCCTGACCCCTGACCCATGACCCCAAACACCCAACCCCTGAGAACCCCATTCCCAAAACAAAAACCTCCATTGCAAATGCAAGCAAATGTATACCCATACGTATATCCATATACCAAATGTACTAGAGAAATTATTGTTATTCTATTATGACTGTATGCCTGTGCGTGTGTCTGTCTGTGTATACGCCATTAAAGAAAGCTTTTGTACAACCACAAAAAACAAAAAAACACCAAAGGTCTAGTTGAAATCGATTAGCTGGAAACCCACATATGGTCGTAAAAAAGGGGATACATTAAAAACAAAGGTAGGTAAAGGGAACAAAAGATTGGAAGTACCTCATTTCTCTAGATTTTAAGATTATAATACTCATTTACTGGGGACTTAATATATGGTAATTCTAAATGGTAATCAATTTGTTCGCCAAGAGATTAGATAGTGTAATGCCTGCCAAAATAATGCTAAGAAAATGAATAGTTCTCTTTAGAACTTTTGTATCGCGCCAATTTTCAACTTGTTGGTCAATCGCAGGCCGGCGATCTTCGTGGCTGGTTGGCTTTTCATATTTATTGTCTGGCGGACAGAGGCGTTTCCGAAAAGGGGCATAATAATAAAACGGATTCAAGTAAAGAGACATAGTTCGGTGTTTATTTGTTTGTTTCCTTAAGTGACTACGAATAAAATAGCAACAAAGGGCACAGAGGTTTCACCTCGTAGCCCGAACAAAACCCATTCATTCACAAAACACTCACTCATTCACACACGAATGAAAAAAAAACTATTAAGTATTCACAAGTTCACAGGAGACGACTGAGTCTCACTGAATCTCACTGAATCTCCCCGGTGATCAGCTTCTTCAGGGTGCACTCCCCGGCGCCCAGCTTGTGGAGGATGGCCAGGACCTCCTCGCGATACCGATCCATGTGGCCCATCTCCTCGGGGGTGTACTCCTCGCGGTCGAACCGCGTCATCCGCCAGATGACGTTCAGCTTGGCCTCGATGAGCACGTAGTTGGAGGAGGGACAGAAGCGCGGACACATCTCGTTGATGAAGTGGATCATGTCCTGGACGCTGCACGAGTTGATCCGGTTGTTGATGGTGTTCAGGGCGAAGTCCTGGTACTTGGCCATCTTCGAGTGCGGGAACACGTTCTCGCAGGTGATGCACCGCCAGTCGGGCTGCAGAGTGCGAGTCTGGACGGGAATCACCAGGCTGCGGCAGCCCGGTTCCCGGCAGAAGAGCGCCGACAAGTAGGTTCCGTTCTCCTGCAAGCAGATAATGGTCAGTGGATCAGTGAATCTAAACAAGCTAAAGTGGATCAAAGATCTCTGCGGCGGGTTCAATGTCCGCCTCTGTCCATTCACGGCGTTCAGTTCATTCCACTTTGAATCGAAATCGAAACTGAAATCAAAATTAGCATTCGGTGTGTCATGCTCATGGAAACTTGGGGGGTGTGCGTTTAAATCCGATCGATGGACATTAAATAAAGCTGATCCCTGGGCACATGTAAGTATGTATTTTATGTGCCAGGTCTTCAAATGGGGGAAATAAATGTATATGCAGTGTTTCTCGTAATGTTTTTAGTTGGTAGCATGTAGGGTTGCCACCCTATAATTAGGCCAAGTTTTTTGGTCGAAAATCTGTCAGAAGCTGCAAATTTTGAACGTGTAAACCGACTTTTTTATGAAGAACATTAAAAATTTTAATATAAAGTACCAATAGTTCTATGGAAACATCAAATTCTTTTTAAGCATTGAAAAAAATAAGTTATATAGCTTATGATTTGTTGCTTACTTCACTTTGTTAGCTCACAGCTCATACGTTTTCCAAAGTACATGTAAGTGAATTACAAAATCCATCAGGGAGCCCCAATAACCATTTCAAGGGTCAAAAGTGCGTGTTGTTTGCTACCATATTTTTCCCCCCTTTTAGCCACTTAGAGCCCCTCCTCCCTTCTCCCGGTGGCGCCCCTGGGCCCCGGGTTGATGCAAATCATAGAACTAATTTAATTAGGGAACGCATTTGTGTCAGGTGGCCTGGCCAGCGGCCACTGCCAACGCCAGAGGCCATTATTCAACTTATCCCCGAGCGGCAGAAGAGCGGCCACATAAATAGCTGTGGCCGGATATGTGGATCGTACGGCGTATAGATGGGTGTATTTCTGTAGACAACCCTACACACCCATAGAGAGCGGCGTTGACATCGACGTTGGCCAAGAAAATTTCGTCGAAATTCAAGTGAAATGTTTTCAAATTTCAATAATTGCTTTTTGTTTTCAGCCCGACGGATTGCGTTGCTCTCACGCTTGTTTTTTTTGGTTTTAGTTTTGGTTTGACTTTGGAGTTGTGTATCTGGCGGATACACATGCTCGAGACTAAAAAAGAACTTGCGTTTCACGGGAGAAAGGAAAAGTGCGATATAGCTAACCTAAGTAAATATTAAATGGTTCATATTCGAAGACCTTGAATTTTAGGGATAGATTACCAAAGATAAATAAGTATTAAGTATTTTCTTTTGCATTTAGTTTTATTGTCAAAACTTCAGCTAGAATGTGTAATTATATCCATTGAAAGCTCTTACTAAAAATGTTTATCTAGAACGTTATTCAGTAAATTTAGAATTCTCAACGTTTGGAACCCATTAAAGCTTTTGCTGAAAGTTGTAAATTACTAGATTACAGGGTAATTGAGGTCAAAGTAAAGATATTAATAAATATTAATGAAGTAATAAGGTTTAGAGATCTGAGGGGTCAAGGAGTTCCAAGTGGAGTGTATGGTTTTGCGAAGAATAATTAAGAAATCTAGGATATCATGGAAATTTCCGAGTTTTGTGTTGGTTATCCCTCAAGAAGCAAGCTGATAAGGTGGAGCAATTCGGGAATAATCAGGAGAATAGAAAGATTGCTCCCCAAAGATAACTCCCCCCATCATCCATCCATCCCCCCACTCGTACTCACTGTATTGTCGTGGCACCGCGAGCAGTCGCAGGCAAAGTGCTTGGTCATCTTGAGGAAGATGTTGCGGGTGAGGTTGCCCCAGAGGATCTTGGTGTAGGTGGTGGTGATCTCGCCGCCCTTGGGAATGTCCCTGGCGGCCCGCACCACCGCCAGCCGGCCGTTCTCGAAGTAGTGACTCGCATTGGGGGTGCACTCGTGGTTCATGATCGCCGTCAGCGGGAAGAGGCCCCGCAGGAGCGTCTCGTGGCCGCCGGAGCGGCACGGGGCCTCGAAGGCGTTCGTGTTCAGCACACCCACGATGCGGAACAGCTGGTCCATGAACTGGCGGTCCGTGGTGGGAAAGTTCCTGAAGCACTGGGCCGCCTTGATGATCTCCCGGCGGTAGGCGCGCTCGGCGTTCGCCTGCATGGCGTCCACCAGATGCCGCTGCTCCTTGCCCAGGTGGAAGACGCGCACGGCGGTGAGGATTCGCAGCGAGAGCGGGTTGACCTGCTCCTGCTCGCCCTCGGCATCCGCGTCCTTGGGCTGCCAGCGGCGGAAGTGCTCGCACTCCGCCTGGTGCTCCTCCGAGTCCGCGCAGGATTCACACACCGGCAGAGTGCAGCGGTGCCGGCACAGGAAGCCCGTCTGCGGCAGCGTCTCGTGGCAGCAGATGCAGCTGCTCAGCTGGCCCTTCCTGGCCGTCGGCCCCGTGACCAGGGCCCGCTCCTGGAAGATCAGCTCGCCGGCTGCAATGTCCCGGGTGGCGAACACCCCGCGACCCGCCACCTTCGAGGAGCTGATGGTCCAGTTGGGCTGCTCCTGGCGCAGATCCCCCAGGTGGGCGTCTATCAACTCGGCCAGCTGCTCGGGCGTCGTGTTGCGACAGGGCGCCATGTGGGCACCCAAGGCGGCCAGGGTGGTGTCCCCTGCTCCTCCCCCGACTCCTCCTCCCCCTGCTCGAGGGGATTGGGTGAGAGCGGCCATGGCTAGGGCGACGGACAGATGGACAGATGGACGTAGACGGACGGAACTGCGGCGAACCAACGCGTCGCGCGGCAACTCAGCGAGTGAAGATGTCTCCGCGCAGCCGAGCGGTCTATGCGGGAATGGGAATAGCAGCGATATGGCGACAGCGACGACAGCAGCAACATGAGCAGCGGCAACAGCAGCAGCAGCAACAGCAGCAGCAACACCCAGCACAACAGCAACACCCAGCACAACAGCAACAACTGACTGCCGACTGCTGACAGTGGAACCAAGCCACCAAAGCAGCGACGTTTATGACGTGGACACGCCGACGCCCTCGAAGAGCATTAGACACAACTAAAAAAACACAAATTAGAGGCATCCACCAGGGGGAAATCGGGAGGAGGCAGAGGGGGAGGAAGGGGAGGTGGAGGGGCTGGGCAAGGGGACGACAACAACAACAACAACAACCACAACCACAACAACAGCGACAGCGACAAGAGTCAAATATGATTTTTTCCAAGGCACACGCACACTGAAAACACACACTCGCCGCCAAGTTCCCACATACGAAAACAGAAATTACATTTCTTTCAAAGGGAAATTTGTAAGTATGAAAATAAACATATTTTATACCAAAATGCGTATTTTTCAAATTGTTTTTAAGCTCCAACTTGGCCAAAATAAAGCCCACTGTTTTTAACAGCTCCTTAGATCAAGCTTTCGATCCCTACCACTTTCCAGAAGATTAAAAAAAATCAATTTGTGAACCAATTTTCACCTTTTTGATTTTTGATTTTTTGCAAAAAATGGCAAAAAAAATTAAAAGTTTCAGGTCGATTGGCATTCCATATTTGGACCATTATTTCCATTCTTTCGGGCAAAATACTGATTATTTTGTGCTAAAAATAATGATCTTTTTTTTTTGCCAAAATGAGCAATATTGAAACGATTTCGAAATCGGGAACTTGGAGATACTTGGTGCGCCACTGGGAAATAGAGACATTTGGCTGGGACGACGCAAAGCGGATTTTGCTTTTGACTCTTATTCAATTTGTGCTTGAGCTGTTGTTGTTTTGTGGTTGCTATTGTTGCATTCAATTGGATTCGCCAAAGGGGGTGGCCAAATGGGGTGGCCAAAAGGGGATGGCCAAAGGGGGGGGAACGACGAAGACGAAGAGCGGAGGAAGAAAAGAGCATTGATGCAGCCATCAGCCATCAAAGAACATTTCCCGCTGTCAATTTGTTCGCCAAACACCTCAGCGTGGCAGCCGCCTCCTCCTCCTCCTCCTCCTCCTCCTCCGATTGCGTGCGGTTGGTTATGGATGCCATAAAGTGAAGCGAAGCCATAGGAGCACCACCCACCTCCCACCTCCCATCACCCCCACAACCCATCCCCAAACGATTTCTGCCGGCGCCACCCTACACGGCAATCTGAGCAGCTGGAAAAATTATTGGCGGAGATGCAGCGACACTGATACGAGGCGTGTTTGTCTCCCACGCTGCTACACTGGCCGAAAATATTTGTGAAGTCGCTTAAAAAGGTCTACGAATTAAAATTATAAAATTATATATATATAATAACGAATTTGTAATTGTAATCTTCTTGGTTTGATAAGATATCCCATTGCCTATAGTAAACAAACAAAAATACTTTACTTTACTCGTCCGCATGTTTAACATGCCATAAATATTTTTGCATTTCTCCCAAAGTTGTTTTATTCCGGAACTGGCCTTTCTTGGTGGTTTAGTGTAGCCCGCTTCCACTACAAATAGCAGTGCGTGTGGCCAGGACATAAATTAAGACATCGCTGGCCAAGGAGTTGCGTGTTTCAGGGACAAATGGAGCGCAGAAAACGAGGTGAGCGCCGTGATACGTGACCAGGTGGGAATGGCTCCACTCCCCATTCCTCAACTGTTCACCTTCCGTCGCGAATGTCACGCATTGTCACATATCCCCTTCTGCCACGCCCCTTTCTCTGCGCACATACGTAAATCAGTTGTAAACTTTTGCCTACATTCCAAGTCCATTTTCACTTTCTACGCCTGTTTTATTGGTCCAATCGAACGGAAGGCAAGTGAACGGAACGAAAACACTTGAATGCCAAACATCAAAAAGCGTAGAAAACCAACTGACAAAATAAAATGCTATTAATAATAGATTGCGCGATAAATTAGCACTTAATCCTGGGTTTGAGATAGTTGTTGGCCAAGTGACAGCAAAAAAAACATCGACATTTTTGTAACCTAATAATAAGTTTTTTGCTAAAAATCATGATCTAGCCCCTTAAATTTTTATATCAGCCGGAAAGTGCACTGATATAATGAATTAGGTTGTTAGCTGCTCAAATCAATACGACTTCTTGATTTCTGACCATTTTTATTCAAGTTACAGCTAAAAATCTTTAAGAAAAATCCCATGTTTGCCAAATAGCCAGATTCTGATGTTCCACCTAAAAAAAACGCTCGAAACAAGGGAAAAAATGGTACAAATATGGAATGTCTTGCCTCGGTGAGCTCGTAATTAAATTCCCTATCGATTGGCATTCAAATATGGAAATTTAAACGGTTTTAAATTTTTTGTAAAAAATTGTGACCCTACCCCTTATAAAAAATGCAAAAAATCAAAATCGTGTTTTTTTGCAGTATTTTTGGCGTAGCATGAGAAAAAACGGTCCGAACATTAAATGACATACCTTTTTGAGCTCGTTATTTAATTCCCTATCGATTGGCATTCAAATATGGAAATTTAAACGGTTTTAAATTTTTTGTACAAAATTGTGACCCTACCCCTTATAAAAAATGCAAAAAATTAAAATCGTCTTTTTTTGCAGTATTTTTGGCGTAACATGAGAAAAAACGGTCCGAATATTAAATGTCATACCTTTTTGAGCTCGTTATTTAATTCCCTATCGATTGGCATTCAAATATGGAAATTTAAACGGTTTTAAATTTTTTGTAAAAAATTGTGACCCTACCCCTTATAAAAAATGCAAAAAATCAAAATCGTGTTTTTTTGCAGTATTTTTGGCGTAACATGAGAAAAAACGGTCCGAATATTAAATGTCATACCTTTTTGAGCTCGTTATTTAATTCCCTATCGATTGGCATTCAAATATAGAAATTTAAACGGTTTTAAATTTTTTGTAAAAAATTGTGACCCTACCCCTTATAAAAAATGCAAAAAATCAAAATCGAGTTTTTTTGCAGTATTTTTGGCGTAACATGAGAAAAAACGGTCCGAACATTAAATGACATACCTTTTTGAGCTCGTTATTTAATTCCCTATCGATTGGCATTCAAATATGGAAATTTAAACGGTTTTAAATTTTTTGTAAAAAATTGTGACCCTACCCCTTATAAAAAATGCAAAAAATCAAAATCGTGTTTTTTTGCAGTATTTTTGGCGTAACATGAGAAAAAACGGTCCGAATATTAAATGTCATACCTTTTTGAGCTCGTTATTTAATTCCCTATCGATTGGCATTCAAATATGGAAATTTAAACGGTTTTAAATTTTTTGTACAAAATTGTGACCCTACCCCTTATAAAAAATGCAAAAAATTAAAATCGTGTTTTTTTGCAGTATTTTTGGCGTAACATGAGAAAAAACGGTCCGAATATTAAATGTCATACCTTTTTGAGCTCGTTATTTAATTCCCTATCGATTGGCATTCAAATATGGAAATTTAAACGGTTTTAAATTTTTTGTAAAAAATTGTGACCCTACCCCTTATAAAAAATGCAAAAATTCAAAATCGTGTTTTTTTGCAGTATTTTTGGCGTAACATGAGAAAAAACGGTCCGAACATTAAATGACATACCTTTTTGAGCTCGTTATTTAATTCCCTATCGATTGGCATTCAAATATGGAAATTTAAACGGTTTTAAATTTTTTGTACAAAATTGTGACCCTACCCCTTATAAAAAATGCAAAAAATTAAAATCGTCTTTTTTTGCAGTATTTTTGGCGTAACATGAGAAAAAACGGTCCGAATATTAAATGTCATACCTTTTTGAGCTCGTTATTTAATTCCCTATCGATTGGCATTCAAATATGGAAATTTAAACGGTTTTAAATTTTTTGTAAAAAATTGTGACCCTACCCCTTATAAAAAATGCAAAAAATCAAAATCGTGTTTTTTTGCAGTATTTTTGGCGTAACATGAGAAAAAACGGTCCGAATATTAAATGTCATACCTTTTTGAGCTCGTTATTTAATTCCCTATCGATTGGCATTCAAATATAGAAATTTAAACGGTTTTACATTTTTTGTAAAAAATTGTGACCCTACCCCTTATAAAAAATGCAAAAAATCAAAATCGTGTTTTTTTGCAGTATTTTTGGCGTAGCATGAGAAAAAACGGTCCGAACATTAAATGACATACCTTTTTGAGCTCGTTATTTAATTCCCTATCGATTGGCATTCAAATATGGAAATTTAAACGGTTTTAAATTTTTTGTACAAAATTGTGACCCTACCCCTTATAAAAAATGCAAAAAATTAAAATCGTCTTTTTTTGCAGTATTTTTGGCGTAACATGAGAAAAAACGGTCCGAATATTAAATGTCATACCTTTTTGAGCTCGTTATTTAATTCCCTATCGATTGGCATTCAAATATGGAAATTTAAACGGTTTTAAATTTTTTGTAAAAAATTGTGACCCTACCCCTTATAAAAAATGCAAAAATTCAAAATCGTGTTTTTTTGCAGTATTTTTGGCGTAACATGAGAAAAAACGGTCCGAACATTAAATGACATACCTTTTTGAGCTCGTTATTTAATTCCCTATCGATTGGCATTCAAATATAGAAATTTAAACGGTTTTAAATTTTTTGTAAAAAATTGTGACCCTACCCCTTATAAAAAATGCAAAAAATCAAAATCGTGTTTTTTTGCAGTATTTTTGGCGTAACATGAGAAAAAACGGTCCGAATATTAAATGTCATACCTTTTTGAGCTCGTTATTTAATTCCCTATCGATTGGCATTCAAATATAGAAATTTAAACGGTTTTACATTTTTTGTAAAAAATTGTGACCCTACCCCTTATAAAAAATGCAAAAAATCAAAATCGTGTTTTTTTGCAGTATTTTTGGCGTAACATGAGAAAAAACGGTCCGAATATTAAATGTCATACCTTTTTAGCTCGTTATTTAATTCCCTATCGATTGGCATTCAAAAATTGTGACCCTACCCCTTATAAAAAATGCAAAAAATCAAAATCGTGTTTTTTGCAGTATTTTTGGCGTAACATGAGAAAAAACGGTCCGAACATTAAATGACATACCTTTTTGAGCTCGTTATTTAATTCCCTATCGATTGGCATTCAAATATAGAAATTTAAACGGTTTTAAATTTTTTGTAAAAAATTGTGACCCTACCCCTTATAAAAAATGCAAAAAATCAAAATCGTGTTTTTTTGCAGTATTTTTGGCGTAACATGAGAAAAAACGGTCCGAACATTAAATGACATACCTTTTTGAGCTCGTAATTAAATTCCCTATCGATTGGCATTCAAATATGGAAATTTAAACGGTTTTAAATTTTTTGTAAAAAATTGTGACCCTACCCCTTATAAAAAATCAAAATCGTGTTTTTTTGCAGTATTTTTGGCGTAACATGAGAAAAAACGGTCCGAACATTAAATGTCATACCTATTTGAGCTCGTTATTTAATTCCCTATCGATTGGCATTCAAATATGGAAATTTAAACGGTTTTAAATTTTTTGTAAAAAATTGTGACCCTACCCCTTATAAAAAATCAAAATCGTGTTTTTTTGCAGTATTTTTGGCGTAACATGAGAAAAAACGGTTCGAACATTAAATGTCATACCTATTTGAGCTCGTTATTTAATTCCCTATCGATTGGCATTCAAATATGGAAATTTAAACGGTTTTAAATTTTTTGTAAAAAATTGTGACCCTACCCCTTATAAAAAATGCAAAAAATCAAAATCGTGTTTTTTTGCAGTATTTTTGGCGTAACATGAGAAAAAACGGTCCGAACATTAAATGACATACCTTTTTGAGCTCGTAATTAAATTCCCTATCGATTGGCATTCAAATATGGAAATTTAAACGGTTTTAAATTTTTTGTAAAAAATTGTGACCCTACGGACCTTATAAAAAATGCAAAAAATCAAAATCGTGTTTTTTTGCAGTATTTTTGGCGTAACATGAGAAAAAACGGTCCGAACATTAAATGACATACCTTTTTGAGCTCGTTATTTAATTCCCTATCGATTGGCATTCAAAAATTGTGTCCCTACCCCTTATAAAAAATGCAAAAAATCAAAATCGTGTTTTTTTGCAGTATTTTTGGCGTAACATGAGAAAAAACGGTCCAAACATTAAATGACATACCTTTTTGAGCTCGTTATTTAAAATCCTATCGATTGGCATTCAAATATAGAAATTTAAACGGTTTTAAATTTTTTGTAAAAAATTGTGACCCTACCCCTTATAAAAAATGCAAAAAATTAAAATCGTGTTTTTTTGCAGTATTTTTGGCGTAACATGAGAAAAAACGGTCCGAATATTAAATGTCATACCTTTTTGAGCTCGTTATTTAATTCCCTATCGATTGGCATTCAAATATAAAAATTTAAACGGTTTTAAATTTTTTGTAAAAAATTGTGACCCTACCCCTTATAAAAAATGCAAAAAATCAAAATCGTGTTTTTTTGCAGTATTTTTGGCGTAACATGAGAAAAAACGGTTCGAACATTAAATGTCATACCTTTTTGAGCTCGTTATTTAATTCCCTATCGATTGGCATTCAAATATAGAAATTTAAACGGTTTTAAATTTTTTGTAAAAAATTGTGACCCTACCCCTTATAAAAAATGCAAAAAATCAAAATCGTGTTTTTTTGCAGTATTTTTGGCGTAACATGAGAAAAAACGGTCCGAATATTAAATGTCATACCTTTTTGAGCTCGTTATTTAATTCCCTATCGATTGGCATTCAAATATGGAAATTTAAACGGTTTTAAATTTTTTGTAAAAAATTGTGACCCTACCCCTTATAAAAAATGCAAAAAATCAAAATCGTGTTTTTTTGCAGTATTTTTGGCGTAACATGAGAAAAAACGGTCCGAATATTAAATGTCATACCTTTTTGAGCTCGTTATTTAATTCCCTATCGATTGGCATTCAAATATGGAAATTTAAACGGTTTTAAATTTTTTGTAAAAAATTGTGACCCTACCCCTTATAAAAAATGCAAAAAATTAAAATCGTGTTTTTTTGCAGTATTTTTGGCGTAACATGAGAAAAAACGGTCCGAATATTAAATGTCATACCTTTTTGAGCTCGTTATTTAATTCCCTATCGATTGGCATTCAAATATGGAAATTTAAACGGTTTTAAATTTTTTGTAAAAAATTGTGACCCTACCCCTTATAAAAAATGCAAAAAATCAAAATCGTGTTTTTTTGCAGTATTTTTGGCGTAACATGAGAAAAAACGGTCCGAATATTAAATGTCATACCTTTTTGAGCTCGTTATTTAATTCCCTATCGATTGGCATTCAAATATAGAAATTTAAACGGTTTTAAATTTTTTGTAAAAAATTGTGACCCTACCCCTTATAAAAAATGCAAAAAATCAAAATCGTGTTTTTTTGCAGTATTTTTGGCGTAACATGAGAAAAAACGGTCCGAACATTAAATGACATACCTTTTTGAGCTCGTTATTTAATTCCCTATCGATTGGCATTCAAATATAGAAATTTAAACGGTTTTAAATTTTTTGTAAAAAATTGTGACCCTACCCCTTATAAAAAATGCAAAAAATCAAAATCGTGTTTTTTTGCAGTATTTTTGGCGTAACATGAGAAAAAACGGTCCGAATATTAAATGTCATACCTTTTTGAGCTCGTTATTTAATTCCCTATCGATTGGCATTCAAATATGGAAATTTAAACGGTTTTAAATTTTTTGTAAAAAATTGTGACCCTACCCCTTATAAAAAATGCAAAAAATCAAAATCGTGTTTTTTTGCAGTATTTTTGGCGTAACATGAGAAAAAACGGTTCGAACATTAAATGACATACCTTTTTGAGCTCGTTATTTAATTCCCTATCGATTGGCATTCAAATATAGAAATTTAAACGGTTTTAAATTTTTTGTAAAAAATTGTGACCCTACCCCTTATAAAAAATGCAAAAAATCAAAATCGTGTTTTTTTGCAGTATTTTTGGCGTAACATGAGAAAAAACGGTCCGAACATTAAATGACATACCTTTTTGAGCTCGTTATTTAAAATCCTATCGATTGGCATTCAAATATGGAAATTTAAACGGTTTTAAATTTTTTGTAAAAAATTGTGACCCTACCCCTTATAAAAAATGCAAAAAATCAAAATCGTGTTTTTTTGCAGTATTTTTGGCGTAACATGAGAAAAAACGGTCCGAATATTAAATGTCATACCTTTTTGAGCTCGTTATTTAATTCCCTATCGATTGGCATTCAAATATGGAAATTTAAACGGTTTTAAATTTTTTGTAAAAAATTGTGACCCTACCCCTTATAAAAAATGCAAAAAATTAAAATCGTGTTTTTTTGCAGTATTTTTGGCGTAACATGAGAAAAAACGGTCCGAATATTAAATGTCATACCTTTTTGAGCTCGTTATTTAATTCCCTATCGATTGGCATTCAAATATGGAAATTTAAACGGTTTTAAATTTTTTGTAAAAAATTGTGACCCTACCCCTTATAAAAAATGCAAAAAATCAAAATCGTGTTTTTTTGCAGTATTTTTGGCGTAACATGAGAAAAAACGGTCCGAATATTAAATGTCATACCTTTTTGAGCTCGTTATTTAATTCCCTATCGATTGGCATTCAAATATAGAAATTTAAACGGTTTTAAATTTTTTGTAAAAAATTGTGACCCTACCCCTTATAAAAAATGCAAAAAATCAAAATCGTGTTTTTTTGCAGTATTTTTGGCGTAACATGAGAAAAAACGGTCCGAATATTAAATGTCATACCTTTTTGAGCTCGTTATTTAATTCCCTATCGATTGGCATTCAAATATGGAAATTTAAACGGTTTTAAATTTTTTGTAAAAAATTGTGACCCTACCCCTTATAAAAAATGCAAAAAATCAAAATCGTGTTTTTTTGCAGTATTTTTGGCGTAACATGAGAAAAAACGGTCCGAATATTAAATGTCATACCTTTTTGAGCTCGTTATTTAATTCCCTATCGATTGGCATTCAAATATAGAAATTTAAACGGTTTTAAATTTTTTGTAAAAAATTGTGACCCTACCCCTTATAAAAAATGCAAAAAATTAAAATCGTGTTTTTTTGCAGTATTTTTGGCGTAACATGAGAAAAAACGGTCCGAATATTAAATGTCATACCTTTTTGAGCTCGTTATTTAATTCCCTATCGATTGGCATTCAAATATGGAAATTTAAACGGTTTTAAATTTTTTGTAAAAAATTGTGACCCTACCCCTTATAAAAAATGCAAAAAATCAAAATCGTGTTTTTTTGCAGTATTTTTGGCGTAACATGAGAAAAAACGGTCCGAATATTAAATGTCATACCTTTTTGAGCTCGTTATTTAATTCCCTATCGATTGGCATTCAAATATAGAAATTTAAACGGTTTTAAATTTTTTGTAAAAAATTGTGACCCTACCCCTTATAAAAAATGCAAAAAATTAAAATCGTGTTTTTTTGCAGTATTTTTGGCGTAACATGAGAAAAAACGGTCCGAATATTAAATGACATACCTTTTTGAGCTCGTTATTTAATTCCCTATCGATTGGCATTCAAATATGGAAATTTAAACGGTTTTAAATTTTTTGTAAAAAATTGTGACCCTACCCCTTATAAAAAATGCAAAAAATCAAAATCGTGTTTTTTTGCAGTATTTTTGGCGTAACATGAGAAAAAACGGTCCGAATATTAAATGTCATACCTTTTTGAGCTCGTTATTTAATTCCCTATCGATTGGCATTCAAATATGGAAATTTAAACGGTTTTAAATTTTTTGTAAAAAATTGTGACCCTACCCCTTATAAAAAATGCAAAAAATCAAAATCGTGTTTTTTTGCAGTATTTTTGGCGTAACATGAGAAAAAACGGTCCGAATATTAAATGTCATACCTTTTTGAGCTCGTTATTTAATTCCCTATCGATTGGCATTCAAATATGGAAATTTAAACGGTTTTAAATTTTTTGTAAAAAATTGTGACCCTACCCCTTATAAAAAATGCAAAAAATCAAAATCGTGTTTTTTTGCAGTATTTTTGGCGTAACATGAGAAAAAACGGTCCGAATATTAAATGTCATACCTTTTTGAGCTCGTTATTAAATTCCCTATCGATTGGCATTCAAATATAGAAATTAAAACGGTTTTAAATTTTTTGTAAAAAATTGTGACCCTACCCCTTATAAAAAATGCAAAAAATCAAAATCGTGTTTTTTTGCAGTATTTTTGGCGTAACATGAGAAAAAACGGTCCGAACATTAAATGATATACCTTTTTGAGCTCGTTATTTAATTCCCTATCGATTGGCATTCAAATATGGAAATTTAAACGGTTTTAAATTTTTTGTAAAAAATTGTGACCCTACCCCTTATAAAAAATGCAAAAAATCAAAATCGTGTTTTTTTGCAGTATTTTTGGCGTAACATGAGAAAAAACGGTCCGAATATTAAATGTCATACCTTTTTGAGCTCGTAATTAAATTCCCTATCGATTGGCATTCAAATATAGAAATTTAAACGGTTTTAAATTTTTTGTAAAAAATTGTGACCCTACCCCTTATAAAAAATGCAAAAAATCAAAATCGTGTTTTTTTGCAGTATTTTTGGCGTAACATGAGAAAAAACGGTCCGAACATTAAATGATATACCTTTTTGAGCTCGTTATTTAATTCCCTATCGATTGGCATTCAAATATGGAAATTTAAACGGTTTTAAATTTTTTGTAAAAAATTGTGACCCTACCCCTTATAAAAAATGCAAAAAATCAAAATCGTGTTTTTTTGCAGTATTTTTGGCGTAACATGAGAAAAAACGGTCCGAATATTAAATGACATACCTTTTTGAGCTCGTTATTTAATTCCCTATCGATTGGCATTCAAATATGGAAATTTAAACGGTTTTAAATTTTTTGTAAAAAATTGTGACCCTACCCCTTATAAAAAATGCAAAAAATCAAAATCGTGTTTTTTTGCAGTATTTTTGGCGTAACATGAGAAAAAACGGTCCGAATATTAAATGTCATACCTTTTTGAGCTCGTAATTAAATTCCCTATCGATTGGCATTCAAATATAGAAATTAAAACGGTTTTAAATTTTTTGTAAAAAATTGTGACCCTACCCCTTATAAAAAATGCAAAAAATCAAAATCGTGTTTTTTTGCAGTATTTTTGGCGTAACATGAGAAAAAACGGTCCGAACATTAAATGATATACCTTTTTGAGCTCGTTATTTAATTCCCTATCGATTGGCATTCAAATATGGAAATTTAAACGGTTTTAAATTTTTTGTAAAAAATTGTGACCCTACCCCTTATAAAAAATGCAAAAAATCAAAATCGTGTTTTTTTGCAGTATTTTTGGCGTAACATGAGAAAAAACGGTCCGAATATTAAATGACATACCTTTTTGAGCTCGTTATTTAATTCCCTATCGATTGGCATTCAAATATGGAAATTTAAACGGTTTTAAATTTTTTGTAAAAAATTGTGACCCTACCCCTTATAAAAAATGCAAAAAATCAAAATCGTGTTTTTTTGCAGTATTTTTGGCGTAACATGAGAAAAAACGGTCCGAATATTAAATGACATACCTTTTTGAGCTCGTTATTTAATTCCCTATCGATTGGCATTCAAATATGGAAATTTAAACGGTTTTAAATTTTTTGTAAAAAATTGTGACCCTACCCCTTATAAAAAATGCAAAAAATCAAAATCGTGTTTTTTTGCAGTATTTTTGGCGTAACATGAGAAAAAACGGTCCGAACATTAAATGATATACCTTTTTGAGCTCGTTATTTAATTCCCTATCGATTGGCATTCAAATATGGAAATTTAAACGGTTTTAAATTTTTTGTAAAAAATTGTGACCCTACCCCTTATAAAAAATGCAAAAAATCAAAATCGTGTTTTTTTGCAGTATTTTTGGCGTAACATGAGAAAAAACGGTCCGAATATTAAATGACATACCTTTTTGAGCTCGTTATTTAATTCCCTATCGATTGGCATTCAAATATGGAAATTTAAACGGTTTTAAATTTTTTGTAAAAAATTGTGACCCTACCCCTTATAAAAAATGCAAAAAATCAAAATCGTGTTTTTTTGCAGTATTTTTGGCGTAACATGAGAAAAAACGGTCCGAATATTAAATGTCATACCTTTTTGAGCTCGTTATTTAATTCCCTATCGATTGGCATTCAAATATAGAAATTTAAACGGTTTTAAATTTTTTGTAAAAAATTGTGACCCTACCCCTTATAAAAAATGCAAAAAATCAAAATCGTGTTTTTTTGCAGTATTTTTGGCGTAACATGAGAAAAAACGGTCCGAATATTAAATGTCATACCTTTTTGAGCTCGTTATTTAATTCCCTATCGATTGGCATTCAAATATGGAAATTTAAACGGTTTTAAATTTTTTGTAAAAAATTGTGACCCTACCCCTTATAAAAAATGCAAAAAATCAAAATCGTGTTTTTTTGCAGTATTTTTGGCGTAACATGAGAAAAAACGGTCCGAATATTAAATGTCATACCTTTTTGAGCTCGTAATTAAATTCCCTATCGATTGGCATTCAAATATAGAAATTAAAACGGTTTTAAATTTTTTGTAAAAAGTTGTGACCCTACCCCTTATAAAAAATGCAAAAAATTAAAATCGTGTTTTTTTGCAGTATTTTTGGCGTAACATGAGAAAAAACGGTCCGAACATTAAATGATATATCTTTTTGAGCTCGTTATTTAATTCCCTATCGATTGGCATTCAAATATGGAAATTTAAACGGTTTTAAATTTTTTGTAAAAAAATTGTGACCTTACCCCTTATAAAAAATGCAAAAAATCAAAATCGTGTTTTTATACCCTTGCAGAGGGTATTATGATTTCAGTCAGAAGTTTGCAACGCAGTGAAGGAGACGTTTCCGACCCTATAAAGTATATATATTCTTGATCAGCATCACTAGACGAGTCGATCTAGCCATGTCCGTCTGTCCGTCTGTCCGTCTGTCCGTCTGTCCGTCTGTCCGTCCGTCTGTCCGTCCGTCTGTTTCTACGCAAACTAGTCCCTCAGTTTTAAAGCTATCGGGCTAAAACTTTCCCAAAAGTCTTATATCTATTGCAGGTAGTATATAAGTCGGAACGAGCCGGATCGGACAACTATATCATATAGCTCCCATAGGAATAATCGGAGGAAAAAATGTAAAAAAAAATTATCTTGGGTGTTTTTGAACCTAGAACCTCCTACTTTTGGAAATGCTATTTTTGATCTAATTCTGAATTTCGAATAAAATATTTTTTAAATCGGACGACTATATCATATAGCTGCCATAGGAACGATCGAAAAATTAATGGGAATATAATAGGAAATAAATTATTGCTTCGTTGACTTTTATTGTATTCTCTTCTACTCTGGGATATGAGTCTTTTTAAATGTTTTCGAATTTCGATTTTAATTTTATCAATATCGAACTACTATATCATATAGCTGCCATAGGAACGATCGGAAAATTTGTGATTAATAGGAATTATCTGCAAGGGTATATAAGCTTCGGCTGGCCGAAGCTAGCTTCCTTTCTTGTTTTGCAGTATTTTTGGCGTAACATGAGAAAAAACGGTCCGACCTTTTTGAGCTCGTTATTTAATTCCCTATCGATTGGCATTCAAATATGGAAATTTAAACGTTTTTAAATTTTTTGTAAAAAATTGTGACCCTACCCCTTATAAAAAATGCAAAAAATCAAAATCGTGTTTTTTTGCAGTATTTTTGGCGTAACATGAGAAAAAACGGTCCGACCTTTTTGAGCTCGTTATTTAATTCCCTATCGATTGGCATTCAAATATGGAAATTTAAACGTTTTTAAATTTTTTGTAAAAAATTGTGACCCTACCCCTTATAAAAAATGCAAAAAATCAAAATCGTGTTTTTTTGCAGTATTTTAAGCGTAACATGAGAAAAAACGGTCCGAACATTAAATGGCATACCTTTTTGAGCTCGTTATTTAATTCCCTATCGATTGGCATTCAAATATGGAAATTTAAACGGTTTTAAATTTTTTGTAAAAAATTGTGACCTTACCCCTTATAAAAAATGCAAAAAGTCAAAATCGTGTTTTTTTGCAGTATTTTTGGCGTAACATGAGAAAAAACGGTCCGAATATTAAATGTCATACCTTTTTGAGCTCGTAATTAAATTCCCTATCGATTGGCATTCAAATATAGAAATTAAAACGGTTTTAAATTTTTTGTAAAAAGTTGTGACCCTACCCCTTATAAAAAATGCAAAAAATCAAAATCGTGTTTTTTTGCAGTATTTTTAGCGTAACATGAGAAAAAACGGTCCGAACATTAAATGGCATACCTTTTTGAGCTCGTTATTTGATTCCCTATCGATTGGCATTCAAATATGGAAATTTAAACGGTTTTAAATTGTTTGTAAAAAATTGTGACCCTACCCCTTATAAAAAATGCAAAAAATTAAAATCGTGTTTTTTTGCAGTATTTTAAGCGTAACATGAGAAAAAACGGTCCGAACATTAAATGGCATACCTTTTTGAGCTCGTTATTTAATTCCCTATCGATTGGCATTCAAATATGGAAATTTAAACGGTTTTAAATTTTTTGTAAAAAATTGTGACCTTACCCCTTATAAAAAATGCAAAAAATCAAAATCGTGTTTTTTTGCAGTATTTTTGGCGTAACATGAGAAAAAACGGTCCGAATATTAAATGTCATACCTTTTTGAGCTCGTAATTAAATTCCCTATCGATTGGCATTCAAATATAGAAATTAAAACGGTTTTAAATTTTTTGTAAAAAGTTGTGACCCTACCCCTTATAAAAAATGCAAAAAATCAAAATCGTGTTTTTTTGCAGTATTTTTAGCGTAACATGAGAAAAAACGGTCCGAACATTAAATGGCATACCTTTTTGAGCTCGTTATTTGATTCCCTATCGATTGGCATTCAAATATGGAAATTTAAACGGTTTTAAATTTTTTGTAAAAAATTGTGACCCTACCCCTTATAAAAAATGCAAAAAATTAAAATCGTGTTTTTTTGCAGTATTTTTAAGCGTAACATGAGAAAAAACGGTCCGAACATTAAATGGCATACCTTTTTGAGCTCGTTATTTAATTCCCTATCGATTGGCATTCAAATATGGAAATTTAAACGGTTTTAAATTTTTTGTAAAAAATTGTGACCTTACCCCTCATAAAAAATGCAAAAAATCAAAATCGTGTTTTTTTGCAGTATTTTTGGCGTAACATGAGAAAAAACGGTCCGAACATTAAATGGCATACCTTTTTGAGCTCGTTATTTAATTCCCTATCGATTGGCATTCAAATATGGAAATTTAAACGGTTTTAAATTTTTTGTAAAAAATTGTGACCTTACCCCTTATAAAAAATGCAAAAAATCAAAATCGTGTTTTTTTGCAGTATTTTTGGCGTAACATGAGAAAAAACGGTCCGAATATTAAATGTCATACCTTTTTGAGCTCGTAATTAAATTCCCTATCGATTGGCATTCAAATATAGAAATTAAAACGGTTTTAAATTTTTTGTAAAAAGTTGTGACCCTACCCCTTATAAAAAATGCAAAAAATCAAAATCGTGTTTTTTTGCAGTATTTTTAGCGTAACATGAGAAAAAACGGTCCGAACATTAAATGGCATACCTTTTTGAGCTCGTTATTTGATTCCCTATCGATTGGCATTCAAATATGGAAATTTAAACGGTTTTAAATTTTTTGTAAAAAATTGTGACCCTACCCCTTATAAAAAATGCAAAAAATTAAAATCGTGTTTTTTTGCAGTATTTTAAGCGTAACATGAGAAAAAACGGTCCGAACATTAAATGGCATACCTTTTTGAGCTCGTTATTTAATTCCCTA